>JXSR01S053345.1:0-19006 GCA_000969725.1 Ophiothrix spiculata
AAACATCACAATGGATGCATGCATATGACGACCAATGCTAAACAAAATATGTCACATAATCATGCAAACTAACACTGTAGTTAGACATGCAAATACATAAAACATAGATTTGACATTTTCATGCACGTGTACGGATCAATTTCTAACAATATGACTACAGATGTAACAGCTGGGGTGAAAATATGGAAGTATGATGTGTGTTATTGATTTTTGATCTTACATAGATATACCTGTGATGTCACAGATTTTGGCTTGGTTAAGCTTTATTGCTAATTTGATATGTTAGGATATGATCAATTCTGAATTGGATATTTACAGCAGATAATGGATGCTCAATTAATGAATTTCACTGCAACAGCTGGTTTAGATATTGCTCAAGCAAAAAGCAGCTATTTTTGTGCCTCTCAGTGTATAGCCGGTATTTCAATTTTCTATTGACTTGCCTACTGGGCAATTTTTACATGTACAAATCTACCATTTCTACAAAATGGGGCAAATTTTCTTTAAAAAATATTCTTAAATTGTTGTCAAAATGGGTTAATTTCATTGCAAGGTACAAAAATATTGGGTTTTTTTTAGAAGTCCATATTTTGGGCTTAATATACCCTTTTACCACAAGTAGTCCTCCAAACTTGAATCAGGTCTTATCCAAATTCCATTCCCTCCCTCTAACTACTTATTGGTCTCAGGAGTAATAATCGGGTAAAATATGGCATGCATTTGATTTTCCATCAAAACATGCAAATTCTAATTTGCCACATTTGCCACATGTATACATAACCAAAATACAATCCAGTGAAGATACGGTACATACAAGTGAAAGAAAATAGACCAAACTTTATTCAATAAACAGAAATTATGACAAAAGAACCATCGAGAGTTTCTCAAGAGTTTTACCAAAGATTGATGTGAGCCATTCATAGAAGGCAGAGAACCATGAATAAAGAGCTGAAAGAATATGTCCTGACAAGATCAGACATGGAAGAGAAAAATAACACAGTGCAACAAAATAACTTCTTCAAGAATCACAAAAGGTGCTCGTTATATTTCAAGCATTTCGGTTTGATAAAATCTAGCATTATATGGGACAACATGTGAAATACAATGAGAATAAAATAAAATGAATCAATTTTCTGTTCCTCTATAAGATGTACTTTACTGAACTTTTATGAGGGGGAAAGGTATCAAAACATCACATTTGGCTAAATGTCCCAAGCTTATCATTTCCACTCCCACAATTTTCAAAGTTTTGTATTACTTTCTTTCTAAAATATTGATTTTTGTAACATTAAAAATAAAAGGTTAAGTTCTGATTTAAATTATTCTTTCAGCAACAAAAATGTAAATTTATCAAGTTTAACAAGTAGACAAGTACAAGAGGGTATGTGAGAGTATGTGTAACCTGAATGTGTGAGGGGATGAGATAGGGTCAAAGAATCCCACAACCAAATATTCCAATTCACTGTGCAGGATTCAGGCAAGTAAATCCAAACAAAAACATCACCACCTTGGACTTTGGGAGGACCGGTTCCATTTATCAAAAGATCCTTGTCATCTTCCTTGTCAGATCCATCAGCCGGTAACTTGACGATCAAGTGATCCATGACTGGGGACGTCAGACCTCTTGCAGAGAAGACCAGATGCTCATAGACATTTGGACAGATGCCATGTTTCTTCTTCTTCTTGGAAGGTGGTAGTAGTGTGACGGACATCAGTTTGTCACTTTCGGTTTTGGGAACTGGGACTGGTAGCAAGATGTTTGGAGTACCTATTGGAACTTTTGTCATAATGGGTGGAGAGTCTACCGAGTCGTCCTCTTCCTCAAAGTGAGTTCTTGGTAGATTTTGCATTATAGTAGGTGAATCCTGGCTATCTTCAGGGTACAGTGGGACTTTTTGTCTTATGACAGGTGAGTCTAATGTACTTTCTAGATATGTTTGAGTTGGAGAAGGAATTTGTGATTTGATTGTTTGAGAATGTTGTGATTGTGTTGGTAATGTGTCTGTTTTAATGTCTTCTTTACCTAGTATATTCTGCTCTGTAACTATGTTCTGTTCAGTCTGAACAACTTGTGGTGATTCAACAAACTTGCCATTAAGACACTGCTGTTTGACTAAATCAAGTGACTGCATACTTTTCAAGAAAGTGTAATGCTCAATAAGCTTACATTTACATCTTTTTCTGCAATTGCTGAATGCAACCTCCAACTTGATCTTTATATTTGTCTCAGGAATACTTGGAGACCATTTGAACCCAAGTTTGTCAACATTTACAATGTTGACCACATTCTTTCTCACATGCATACTGATGGGGCATATCTTCCCTACAAGCATGATTAAATCTATCAAAGATGGATTTCTACAATGACCTTTGACTATAACTGGACATATTGGATTATGTCTTGTGTTAAGGGCTATCAACTTCAAAAAAGACATCTGCACACATTTTCCTTTTACAACTACAGGACAAATCTGGGGTTTACCCTCCTTCATTTGCAAGGCTAATCTTTTCCATGTCAGCTTTCTACATCGTCCTCTAACAACTACAGGGCAAGTCAAATTCTCATTTTTCTTTGATAGTGCTAACTGTTTGAGAGATTGCCGTCTGCATTTTCCTGTCACATTTACTGGGCACGTTGGATTCTTTACAGTCTCCAAAGAAATCATTTCCATGAACCTGGTCTTTTTGCACTTTCCTTTGACAACCACTGGACAAGTAAGACTCGGTAACCTCTTTAACATTATGTTCTTGAAGGACCTCATTTTACACCTTCCTTTTACAATAACTGGACAAAATCTCTCCCCGATCGCAATATCAGTAAATGTTTTCTTTTCACAACTTCTTTTTACATTAACAGGGCAAATTGCAGCTTTATTTTTCTTCCTAATACAGAGTTTCTTCCAGGTTACTGCTGCATATTTTCCTTTCACAATAACTGGGCAAACATGATTAAACCTCAAGCTGTGTATCAAATCTTGAAATGATATCTTCATGCATTTTCCTCTCACAGACACAGGGCAGGTTTGCAAGGTCTTATATTGTCTAAGAATCATATTTTCCAAACTTTCATACAAACATGTCCCTGTTACATTAACTGGGCAAGATGGGTCATTTGCCTTCTTTGATGCAAAAATCTGTCTAAATGATTTCTTTTTACACTTGCCAATTACTCTCCTTGGAGCCATTTTGAGGGACTTTCCTTTTACAATAACTGGGCAAATTGGATTCTTGATCTTCCTTGATTTTGAGGCAATGATCTCTAGAAATGATTTCTTTTTACACTTTCCAATCACTCTCCTTGGAACCATTGTTGGGGACTTTCCTTTTACAATAACTGGGCAAATTGGATTCTTGATCTTCCTTGATTTTAAGGCAATGATCTCTTGAAATGATTTATTCTTACACTTTCCTGTCACTCTCATTGGACAAATTGAGTAGTCAACTTTTTGAACAAGAAATTTAATTAATTTCTTCAGAGTCATTGCTGGGCACTTTCCTTTAACATTAAGTGGACAAGTAGGGTCCTTGATCTTCTTTGGCTTTGAGGCAAAAATCTTTTGAAATGATTTCTTCTTACACTTTCCTATCACTCTCAATGAACATATTGGATGATCAACTTTTTGGATAGCAAATTTAGCTAATGTCTTCAGAGTCATTGCTGGGCACTTTCCTTTAACATTAACTAGACAAATTGGGGTTTTGATCTTCTTTGACTTAAACTTCTTCAAGGCAAGGATCTGTCTAAATGATTTCTTTTTACACTTTCCAGTCACTCTCATCGGACAAATTGGATGGTCAACTTTTTGGACAGCAAACTTAAACAATTCCTTCAGACTGATTGCTGGGCACTTTCCTTTTACATTAACTGGGCAAATTGGGTCCTTGATCGTCTTTGGCATTGAGGCAAAAATCTTTTGAAATGATTTCTTCTGACACTTTCCTGTCACTCTCAATGCACATATTGGATGGTCAAATTTCTGGACAGCTAACATAAATAATTTCTTCCAACTCATTGCTGGGCACTTTCCTTTCACATTAACTGGGCAAATTGGGTCCTTGATCATCTTTGGCACTGAGGCAAAAATCTTTTGAAATGATTTCTTTTTACACTTTCCAGTCACTCTCATCGGACAAATTGGATGGTCAACTTTTTGGACAGCAAACTTAAATATTTCCTTCAGAGTCATTGCTGGGCACTTTCCTTTAACATTTACCAGACAAGTTGGGTACTTAATCTTCCTTGACATCGAGGAAACAATCTTTTGAAATGATTTCTTTTTACACTTTCCTGTTACTCTCATTGGGCAAATTGGATGGTCATTTTTCTGTAGAGCAAACTTAGCTGATTTCTTCAGAGTCATTGCTGGGCACTTTCTTTTAACAATCATTGGGCAAGTTGAGTTCTTAATCTTAATTGCATTTGCCTTCTTTAAGGCAATAATCTTTCTAAATGATTTCTTTTTACACTTTCCTATTACTCTAATTGGGCAAATTGGATGGTCAACTTTTTGAATGGCAAATTGAACTAATTTCTCAAGAGTCACTGCTGGGCACTTTCCTGTTACAAAAACTCTGCAAGTTGGGTTCCTAATTTTAGTTGATTTTACGTCCTTTAGAGCAATAATCTTTCTGAATGATTTCTTTTTACACTTTCCTATCACCCTCAGGGGACAAATTGGATAGCCCATCTTTGGAACATTAAATTGCACTAATTTATTCAGGGTCATTGCTAAGCACTTTCCTTTAACATTAACTGGACATGTATTTTTCACATCTAGTATATCAAATAGAGTTTGCCGTTTACAGGAACCTTGAATATTTATTGGGTTTGCTGTTTTTTGAGGCAATGAATTCAACAAATCTGTTCTTGTTTTTTTGGCACTCTTACCTGTTACATTTATGGGACATTGTAAAGATTCTGTCATGCCTAATAAATCATAAAGTGATGGCTTGGTACAAAAGCCTTTAACAATTATTGGACAAACATTAAATGGTCTGAATTTTTTGACAAACAAATCAATAAAGGATAGCCCTTTACATATATTTTGTCTAACTTTTGGAAATATTTCAATATCAGTAGTATTTACCGTATCAGCTGTTATTTGAATTTTTTCTACAGTAACGGCATGCTTCAGATCTTTTGCATCATTCATCGCATCCAAATAATGGACACCCTTTTCTTTCAGGTCTACTAAGTCAGATTTGTTGTAACAGAAATGCTCCGAGTTGATAGGGCAAACTAGAAGCATAAAATCAACTACATTTGGCCCTTGACACGATTCAGTGACATTGACGACGCACTGTTTTGGTTGCATAGCCAAGTTTCTTTCCCTAAACTCAGCAAATATATCTGGTAGGAGGCATGTATCTTGAACTGGGCAAACATCTTCTTCTTTCAAATCTATGTATTCTAGTAAAGTTGGCCTTGTACATGTGTTTGTAAGTGCTGAATAAATAACATTCTTATCAGGCACTGATTCTAGTTCTGGGGAAACTTTCCGATCTTTATCAACTTTGAAACAAACTTGACTTTGTGATTTTACCAAATCAAAATAACATAATTTGGGACATGATTTATTTCTTTTCAATGCATGATATTTTGTAGCAGGTTTCACCAACTTCTCATTTGATGAGGTTTGGTTACTTGAACCTTGAGCCTCCGGAAAGTCATCCGAATGTGTTTCAAAACAAGTTTTAAGGATCTTCTTTGTGTTGAACCCATTCCATGGATAAAATGGGTTTTGTGGTTCAAGGAGGCTGGGCCAAGTAAATCTGTCACACACACCTGTAACATTCAAAGGACATACCTTTTGGTCTGGTGCGAATAAATCAAGCCATGAACATTTCAGTATTTGACTAAAACTTACAGATTTAATCTTCACAGGTGTATCCTTCAATGAATTCCCATGCGCACTGGTTACAGGACAAAACTGGTTCAAAGACTGCACGCTTTTATACCATTTCATTCTATAACATTTGTTATTTTGTGAAATTGGCAGCTGATGATTTTCAAATGAATGAATCAGATTTGTTGGTTTTGTGTTCATGATGAATGCTGGAGGATGTTGTAGAGGCACAATGACTTTCAGCGGGCACATTTCCTTTTTAGATGATGATGTAAAATGTGCCATTTCAAACCACTGCTGCGCCAGACACACTGTTAAATATTTCAAAGTTTCTGATGAACGAACTGAAACATGGTTATAGTTCGTAATCAATGAACCTGTATCTAATCCTTGTTTGTCACCATTACCTACAGACGGCCCTTCAACATTTCTAAATTCACCACCCTGATTCAAAACTAGAGATAAACTACCATCACCCATCGATCCCTGAACCAAACAAACCCCATTATTTAGTAGAAACGGATTCCTCCACATACATGCAGCACCGGTATCATGCCCCACAATTGAATTGAAACTGTTATCAACCACCACCTCGGTATTAGTCTTACCAACATGAGAATGCCGTGCATGACATACAAAACGATGATGCCAACCATACAGGGTTAATAACGGGTGAACTGGCGGAACTGAACGTTGATTACTCGCACCAATATGAGTATACTGATGGATGTGGTTATTTTGATTAGAATTTTTCATGCTGATTTCCTTTTTAACATCATCAGGGAAATCTGATGCACTGCAAACTTTGTTACCACTTGCAATTATCATCAAATCCATAAAAGTCATAGCTAGGCATTTTGAACGAACTTTTGTGATGCTTGATGATAAACTTGAATTATTATTCAGTTTGGAATCCAATTCTGGAATTTCTAATCCTGAAACAAGACATACATCAAAAGCAGCTAAAAGCAATGTATCGTTTGGAAAATGAGTGTATGGATTGATATGTATGCACATGTTTGATATGTTGTATTTGTATGTAATGTTTGTATGGTTGCTTGTAATGTTTGTATGGGTATGTGTTGGGCCACCTTTTATTTTGGCAAGTTCCATACGTTCCATAAGTTGCTCTAATTCCTTATACTTCTTGACAGAAATAATCCAAGTTGGACCTGTATAGCGTTCAAACAAGATTCCTCGCTTTGTTTGTGTTGGATGTATTGGACTAGAATGGATCCATCTCCAGGAGGACAAGAATGGATGCTCCATCGGAGTGTGTTTAGCTGTAAATTATATACATGAAGTTGGCATTTTGTTAGTCTTGCTGCAAAAGAAATTTTAAAAATATTTCAAATAAAAATTTGGGGTTAAAAAATCTATCTTGAAATATGCATAGATTATCATTAAATGGATTTTAAATTTTGATTCAACTAAGCATCTTATTTATGTGGGTTATCAAGAAATGTGTATATTTAAGCTTAAGGGTCAAGACAATTATCAATTATACACTTATCAGAGACCTTCTTGTTCAGGGTCAGAAAGTTTGGAGGTCACAACATAAAATATTCAAAACAAAGGCCAAAAGATGACAAAAAAGCAGAATTTAAATAAATTCAAGATATCTAGGTCATATAATAACTGTCAAATCTAGGGCATTAGACTTTACTAAAGAAGGTCTCTCTGATATTCAAATATAAGATATTAACATATCCAAAATGGTAAAGCAGTTTTAAGTATGAATCTGATAAAATTTTGTTGAACTCAAACACAAATATTTTGGAAAACAATCCCTAGTCGTAAAATAATTGACAAAATGTCAAAGTTTCAAAAAAGTCAAAATGATTAATGAAGTACTGCCTCAATTGCTGCAAAATAAAAGGTTGTTAAGTGTTGTTAAAATGTTGTTAATATCAAACAAATAACAGTTCATGATGATCAATCTAAGCTGACATGATTCAAATCTAACAAACCAAATGCACAAAATACTAGCAACTATTGTATCTACCAAAGCTCTTTTAACCAGGTGTGATTATTGAGCATTCAATTTCATCTGGTTCCCATTTCCAGTGAAAGTAATTACACAGTAAAATTCTGGACAGGTTCAGTGGAGTTACTGTGATGTTACAGTAAAACTCTGCCATTGCTATTTTGTCTGTAAAGTGTGCTGTAACTCCCCTGGACCTGTCTAGTTGCTTAGAAATCTTATAGCTGCAAAATAACAGAACCATTGTGGTACTGACTGCAGCTTATCAGAAATTTGCTGTGTACTTGTGGAGGATGGACTGGGACTACATTGAACATATGGTCATGTTAAACATCAAACTGTTTTCCTTGAGCTTTGAATGGTTAAATCAAATACTGCCTGGTATGGGGTAACCTTATCAGTGGGTTAATGATATTGATACAAAAATTGGTTGATGTGTGCTTTTTCATGATAAATGTCGGTATTTAGCTCAATCATTCAAAGCACAAGGACGCACTTTCAATGTTTCATCTTACAACTTAATCAAAGTAGCCCCAATCTACCCTACACATGTTTCGAAAGCGACAATCCATTAAAATGTGAAAACTATATTTGTTAAAAGAGCTTTGACTGTTAAAAAACAAAAACTCAATCAGTTATCAATGCATGAAGTGTTAGTAATGAGTTAAACACACAGGGTGGTGGTGGTGGCCCATGCAGGTGGTCTACCTGGTGCAATATCTTCTGAAATCCTTATATTCCTGAACTCTTCCTCTACATCATTCTGGAGATAATCACTTGTATCATCCTCTTGTGTTGCTAGGTTGTTCCCATCCCCTTCCATCAATCCATCAATCTCATTACTGTCTTGCTTTGTTGCCGAGTTTTCCATATGCTGTTCCACAAACCCATCTATGCTATTATCTGAAAGTGCCCCTACTCCCTCCACATTTCCCCCCTCATCTAACTCTTTTCCATCTATTGTATCATCCTCTTTTGATGTTTCCTGGCTGTTTCCATGTCCCTCCATCAATCTATCCTCCCCATCATCTATACCTGACGTTTCTTTCTCCTGGTATTCCCTTTGTGCTTCCACATCTAACTGTCGCTCAATTACTCCATCTAAATCTTCCTGTCTTGATGTTTCCTCATCATTTTCATGTTGCTTCACCTCCTCCTCATCTTTTGGCACTGCTACCCTCTCCTGATTTCTTCTCATTGCTTCTATTCTAACCTTTTCTTTCTCTTCCTGCAAGCTCTCTATTTCCGATCTATTTAGTTTCTCCATATCTCCATGCAATACTATCCGCTCTTCACGCTTCTCAATCTCTTTTTTCCACATATCCCTCTTTTCTTTTGTTTGTTTTGCTTCCTCCCTGATAATCGCATCCAAATCTTTAAAATACTCGTTCACAACCTTATCTGAATCCTCCGGAGGATAATCACGTATATCAATGCCTCTTTTAGCATGAGCATCAGTCCACCTGCTCTTTGGAGGGCTTTGTGTTTCATCAACTCCTTGATCTCCTTGCTTGCTTTTATGAATTTCAAGTGCTTCTTCTTGTTTACGCATCTCGTCTATTTTGGCTGCATCAATATCTCTAGCTGCAAGAATGTCTCCTAGAATATCATCTTCCTCTACATCATCTTCCTCCTCATCTTCCTCTTCATTTCTTTCTCGCAATTTACGATAAAATTCTGCGATGGCATCTTCAGGATTCTCTATCACTTCTCCATTATCTTCTGAACCATTACGTGTTGTATCATCAGCTTGTAACTGTTCTCTGTTCGAAGCCTTCATGTCATCACTTTGAGGATTTGAACTTTCATCATGAGAGGATCTTTGGTAATCAGGTTCTATGTTATGTGTCTGTATATTATTTTGGGCATTTGTAATGGGATCACCAAGGGCAGGATCATCTAGTTGATGGTGCTGGTTACACTGATGGTCGGAGGTTAATTTCTCCAGTTCTCCATCCTCCAATGGCAGATGACTTAAGTCTGCATCATGATGCTGGTTGAGATTCTCTGTTACGATAGGAGATGGTGTGATTTCTACATTGTCCATCTGACTATGCTGTCCAGTCCTATGACTAGTATCTTCAACATGATGAGAGGAGGAAGTAGGGTTAGGAGGGATGTCAACATTGAGATTCTCTGTAAAGATAGGAGGTGGTGTGATTTCTACATTGTCCATCTGACTATGCTCTCCAGTCCTATGACTAGTATCTTCAATATGATGAGAGGAGGGAGTAGGGTTAGGAGGGATGTCAACAAAGACGACTTGAGGTCTACCTGTCGTAACTTCTACTTTGGCGTTTTTATGTGATAAAACATTTGCTGGTTCATTGAATTGCTGGTGTCTGTTATGACCAGCCGCTGCAAATTGGACATGATCTACTGGCTGATGCAGTGAACTATCTTGAACAAAACCATCATCTTCTCTATGTCCATGTGATGATATTGTCGTGTCTTTAAAATCGGATGATTGATCATGCTTATTTTGCTCTTGCTGATGATGCAATTGCCTTGAATTTAACACTGCTTCTTTTGGAATAAGTCTCTCTTCAAATGCAGATGGCCTATGAATTTGATGGACTGTGTGTTGGTCACTTGTTGGTTTTGTATGTGTATGCTGCATCTGTAAAGTTCTATGAGTATTACCTGAAATATTAGTATCAAAATAAACACCACCAGTTACTTTATATCCTCTAAAACAAGCTTGGCAAGTGAATGCAACAAAGTCCTATTTGTATGTTCAAACCTTC
Source organism: Ophiothrix spiculata (assembly GCA_000969725.1). Taxonomy (NCBI): domain Eukaryota; kingdom Metazoa; phylum Echinodermata; class Ophiuroidea; order Amphilepidida; family Ophiotrichidae; genus Ophiothrix; species Ophiothrix spiculata. Next base: position 10,578 of record JXSR01S053345.1, read on the forward strand.
ATGCCTGTGAATTGCAGAAATTTTGTCAATCACTCTCCTGAATTTTGTGAGGAATTTGGTGAAATACACTCCTGGATTGTTGTTACGGAGACCTGTAAGAGCTCTAGTTCAATTGAGCTTCTCAAACGCATACCGCATCCACTTGTCCAATTCAACTGTCAGACAAGTGATGTAAATTAATAAGTATCATAATTTCCAAAAGTTTAACAAATCATCATACTCTATGACTGAAACAAAAATTATTTTAACCATATTTGGCACCACAATATGAAATAACACAACAGTACTGCAATGTAAATTTGGTAGATCAGTAGTTGAATTGAACAAGTGGATACGATATTTCTTCTGTTGTTCTTTTGAGTATTTAAGATTTTTTTTCCACTATAATTTTTATTCTTCTTTTGATTACAGACCAGAAATTTTGAATCACACTTTCTCAAAAAGCAAACTAAATATTGCCAAAAATCCAGATACAACCTTGTTGCACTCACATGACAGGTTAAAAATCATCTTGGTATATAATTGTTATCAAGAATAAAACATGTATAATAGTTGTATAGTGTCAAATTGGAATGAAGCACTTACCTGTCACACCGGAGTTGTCGGCAGGTGGCGGGTGATTGTCGGTTGGTAGAGGGAGCTCTTCTTCCTTCAGCTCAGGGACATTGGGAAGTATATTCTGAATGATAAGAGAAAAACACGGACACAACACAAACACATTTTACAACAGAATTTTGGTGTCATGTAGCAGGTCCATTTATGTCAATCTACCATCAAAGGAAAACAACATCTACCCCCTCAATATTTTGTTTTGTTTCATTCTCAAAATAAACAATTTGACCAATGTAGTTTCAAGTGTACATTTGAAAATGTAAACAAATCAAAAAATAGATAACCCATGGGTAGGTAAGGAGTATTTTTTAAAATCATGATTAGTACTAAACAAAATATTGTGTCCAATTTATCCCAAATGCTGACCAGTGTTCCCTCTCAAGGTTTTACTAATTTGACAAATTTTGACAAAGTTAAGGAGATGCTTGTGCCAAAATCAAGGACTGAGGCTGAAAATTTGCTAAATAAATAAAGAAAACTATCTTTTTCCACATATATCAGAAATCTTTTGTGCCAATTTTCCTGGCTCCTGTGCCAATAACGCGCCATACTGTCTTAGCAGCAACACTGCTGCTGGTTGATCTCAGGAGTCACCAGCTCTGACCAGTTGTTAATTTTATATTGTTGTACGTAAACAAATCAGGCAGAACAGCGAGTTCCTAACATTAGACATTGGTTAGACTTTGAAGTGGTACATTACTTTCTTTTCTATGTCTCAATAAGAATAAATACAGTAATTAAATGACTGATTAAGTGATGAAAATGAAATTGATTCTTGCCTCTTAAGGAGAATAAGACAACATCGAAATCATAAACGTGATTAGCCATCTTCATGAAAAACATAACTTGTAAGCTAAGTCCTGCTTACAACCATGACTTTGAAAAGGTATCCAGCTCAATTTTTACAATCATAACACAGTCCAATATCAACTGGTATGCATGCTTCGAGTACACGCTGCTATTATAACTTGCTGGGTTTTACAGATCTAAGAGCTGTACAAAAGGAAGGATGTTGTGACTTTTGAGATTTCTCTCACAAATTAAAATCAACGTCACAATTCTTCGAACGATGTAAATAAACATCCAGGGTGCAGGGCTAATTGTTTACAAAGGCGATTTGGTAGCTGCAATTCATGGTCACATGATCAATTTTGTACAAAGAATTTTGGCAGAGACTTTAACTTACCTCAGTCCTGATTCTTTGGAATGTGCGGTCATGAATGATATTCTTCTCTTCCACCTGCTCCTCATGAACCAAACCAACAGCACCGGTATGTAAAGACTAAAACAGAACAAAAGACCATCATCAATGTTTTAAATTGATCAAATTTTCTTTCAACTCAGAAACTGGGCTTACCAAAATTTCGCGAGGGCTAATTATGTTATAAATTACAGGGCTAAGTTAGGTACCTTCGAGCATGTCTGGACTGACACTACATGAATGCATACTGACTTTAAACTGGTCATGTCTGAGAATTGACTTCAATGCAACACACATAAATAAATAGATGACATATTTATAGAGGATAGCCCTCATTAGTGTCAAGCCCTGCTTTCCATGAGGATCCGCTGTTTGATGGTCACATAAATTTTCGCACTAAAATGTATATGTACTTAACAATAATGCAAAACTATCTAAAAAGTCACATTCTCGGTTAAATTACCCTTAAGTTGCCATAGTAACAGGAAAACTACATGTGATGGTCTATAACACACTGCCAGTAAAGTCGGTCCATGGTCAAGTAATTAGGCCTATATTGTAGATTCAAATAAAACATATCTCCAGCTTTTTAAAATATATATATTTTTAAGTTCATATCACGGGTAGAGAGCCACAAGGCAGTATTTGCAAGGCAATAACCCCTATTATTGAAATCATTGAATTTCCTACACAACCAATCTGCAGGGTGCGCACGCCGAGAGCAAGTGCGACTATGCAGCGATAACAAAAATGCACTGCACTTATCTTGGTTGGTCGATAGATTCAGCGTACCCGTGAAAAGATAAGTCTTTCATACTGCACATGGTGATGCGCTTGTTTACTCCACGCATTTATTGCATTCTGACGTTCAGTACAAAAGGTTTGATAGGGCTTTCAAGAAATATGATCTATTACACATGTGTATAAGATCATTCAACAGGAAAAACGCATTAGGTCTTGAAGTCTTTTGTTCTCAGGATAGTTGAAATGCAGGCACAAACTTGTGGCTCTCATTCCTTGATATGACACCCACCTTCAAAGACCATAGCATGACATTTCAGAAACTGAGAAATCATGTGTTAAAGCTTTGCCGGGAGTTTAAACCTTTGAACCCTGGCTATTCCAAATGTATCTGTACCGCTGACGCGTGTCAACCCGGAGTAAAAAACACAATATAACCTCTAAACTTACTTTGATTTTGATTTCCCTTGGTTTGCTTTTTCATTTTACAGATGTCTGAATTGTTCCAACAACCAGCATTCACAAAAGAATACTATTTTTGCGACCAACATAATTCGACATTTACATTGTAGTCTATGGGCAAAGCCACATTGTTGTAAATTGTGGATCGTCATATCGAAAGGTACCTTAATACCGGCATAGTACATTACGAGATACGGGCCATTGAAGCTGAGCATAGTCAAAAATCACGTCCAAGGTCGAATTTCTAATTTCATCAGAAAGGTTATCATTGAAGTATATTCTATCATATTAATCAGGTTCCAACATCCAAAACATAAGAAAAATGTATTAAAAACCAAGTTAAAAATCATCTCTCCTTTCAAGATTTACTAAGTACAAAAATTTTAACTTGATTTTCTCAGAACTATAGTTTTCCGAATCAGCCCGATGCCTTTTACCAATTTGGATGTAACTTCGCAACCCAACATTTAATAACCAAAATCAAGGTGTCATTTTAAAGCTTAAAATCTCAGCTTTCAGTTGAGACCAAAAAATCAATTTTGATTTTGCCGACCTTAAGGTACCTTTCGATATGACGGGTCACAATTGTGATCAAATTTACGAAAATATGAGGAATTTTTATCTAGCTTTGGAGTAAATAGGAGCAAAATGACCCATCAACCATTTATTCAAAGCTTTATTGATGTCTTCCGGTATAAATAAGAGCATTGAAAATTGTAACTTCCCATGCCTGTTGACAGTGTTGACAGACACATCAAGTTTCTGACACGAGACCTAAAAGCCGGTAAACCGGCTCATCAGGTTCAATGGGTTAAAACAAAAATGGTACATGAACATTTGAAATCCATGAAAATCTCAATTTAGTTAGAATACAAGTTTTAGGCTTATTTGCGCTGCATCTCAAAATGAAAAATGGTGACTAACGGGAGGTTCTTGGTAACAGTTGTACATATAGTGGACTTGATTAAACTCATTAATGCACTCACCTGGGCCAGCCATATCTTCTCCACCGTGTTCTTTCCTAAGATAGCTACCTCGTCACCCTCCTTATAATTTAAATAAGCTTTTGAGTCACTTTCAAATGATGATCTTACACGGCCATGTGAGAGAGGTACTAGAATTGAAATAAATAGGAAAGAATTGTATTCAATTTCATTTAGCTCAATTTTAGCGACAATCGGACAAAATACAATTGTAAGTCAAAGCTACTGATACTGGGACTGGGTAGACCAATAGGGACCGGGCAGACACATGAAACCTTTAACAGTTTAAAATAATGTTATATGTTTACCATAGCAATGAGGCAAATCTTTCATTTTTCGTTGTATTCATTATTCATGTACCTGTACCACAGTACCAGTACTTAAAGGTACATGGTCCGATTTTTCAAATTTAAGTGTTCACTTTCAATATGAAAAATCACCACTTAAGATGTTTCAATTTCAAATTTAAGTTAAATCGGAACAACTGTTTTGATTTTATAGGCAATTTTGTATGTTCCACTTGCCTATACTTTACTGTGTAAATAATTTTATGGTTACCATTATTTAAAACACATTTTCACATGTATTTACAAAATGCGACACGCTTCAGCCGTAAAATTTCACATGGATGAGGAGAAAAATATGAGGAATTTTTTGGTACAAAAATCTCAGAAAGTTTGAAAAAATGCTGACCAAATCGGACAGGGCTCCTTTAAAGCAATACTATCAGAGTTTCAAATAAACTTCGGAAACTGATAATATGAACGCAGCCAACGCGTATCAACAAGCTGTGACAAGCACAGGACATCGTGAAGTACGCAACGCCATTCCAATCAGTAATGACAGTACTGTGACATCGCGCGAACATGGAAAGCGTTGCGTATTTGCGTAAATATTGAAATACCAGGACATATCAATGTCAAATCAATGATTTTTTGTAATGGTTGACTAAAAAGAATTTTTATGTGTTTATGTACTTTGTGATTTCTTTTAACTTAAAAGTTACGTTTTTTCTAGTGTGAATCCTTTTGACTACGACGACTTATCCTCTGCATTCCGTTGATCGTGAGAGCGAATAGCGTCACGACATTGACTGGAGGATTTAGTTTACTGTGGCCCCAAGTTGAAAAGTAATGTTGGGAGTTCATGGTTAATAACAAAACCGTTTACACAGTGTTTTATACGTTCGTGTAACTGTGTTTAAACATATAAAATCATACAAATTCTCTGCCCGGCAAAATTTACAGCTGACAGCCAGCGACTCCGTACAGTACATCATCATGATGGTGATGGATAAGCTTAAAACCAGAGACATCTCTGCTTAAAGCATGGCTATTTTCATGGCCAATTTCAAACTTTTGGTTTCATTTTATGATAAAAATGGTACATTTTAGTGTTCACAAAAGAGGATTTATCATTCCTCTGTATCTGATTTTTACCTCAATTGCTCAGAATCTAAGAAATAAATGCGATATTCAGAGGTTTTTTCCGTGACATTTCGAGTGGTTTTGTTAACATTTTGCAACTGCGAACACTAGAGGGGGCTATGGCAGCTTATTTAACAGTTAGAACATGGACTATTTATAAATTGGATTTTTAATCAGAGCCAACACTGCGCGGCGATCGTGATTTGAGCCTGATAAAACTGGAAGTTAACCACGATAAATTAAAACAATATAGGATACTATTAATTACTTTCTTAAAAATCGTATTCTTGCCGCCCATGGATCGTTTCAATTAAAGGTGATGCACATGAAAATGTTAATATGATTTTTTGTGAAAATTCAAACAAAATGAAAGAGAAAGGTTGATTGAACACATCTCACAGTTTTAACCGTTTGAAACAGTTTGTAAACGTTTACGGCAGTTCCGTTCGTGTACACATGTGTGAATTAGAACGAGTGTCGCTATAATCCGTACAACAGTTGTGTGGATTAAGATGAGTGTCACAGTATGTTTTCTGTTTATCAACACGGAATACTGTTGCACTGTGAGAATTCTCGCGACATTTTTCACTTTTTCATCTTTTTATCCGCCTCAGATTTTGGATTTAAAATAAACACAACGCACAAATTAAGAGTCTCCTGAACAGGATTATGGGCAAATTGTGAGTACATAATTTGTATAATTTTTAAGTGACATAAATTAGTGGCTAAACTTTGACAATTTGGATTTACCGCGAGACCCTGAAAACGAAGGCATGGGCTCGTCGTCAGCGCTTGTGGGATAAAGGAACAAGCGCTGATTCGGTCGGCATAACTCGCCTTACTCAGGCTATTTTTGTAGAATGCTGAATGATTAAATAATAATAACGTCATCAATAAACTGACTTGTCAGTCCATATGATTTTAATATGGACTGACTGAGCTCCATTGACTCAATGGTTAATTTTGCCAATTTTTTGAAGTCTCATTTGAAACAACTGTCAACATTTTGGTCAACTTGCATAAAAAATATGATTATGAGGGCAAATATTAGCATGATCAGATGTATACATGTAAAAGAGCACGTAAAAACGCACAAAGTAATTACAACTCGCAAGTGACATTGATAAATACTATTCTAATAATATACATCCGGTCTGCAAGCATTATGAGCTAACTTGAATTGACGTCAAAGGTGTAATACGTATGCAGTACTGCCGAATTCTGCAGCATATTAACGGAAAACCCCCTTGACAAAAATCATGTTTTTATCTCATTCCCAGAAAATCAGGCAGACTTACTGTTACATGCTGTATCAACACAATCCTGAATCTCTGGAATATGTAGATCTGGTGTCGAATTCGACAAAATTGCACTAAAAACAAGGCTTAAAATAAAGAAAAAAAGGCTGTTGTCTGAACACAGGCCCATGTTGACATCCTATCATCTGTTTCTGATCTGTTTTGCCAAACGCGATCACGTCACCAGTGGGAAACACGTATGCGTCTATTACGTCACAATCACAGACAATCGCTTTTACAGACTTCAGAACTAACGCTTCCCAGCTTAATTTGGTCGATAACCTTCCGGATGCAGATCGTTCAAATTCGGAGACAAATTGAAGGCAAAAATAGAAAAATCAGTTCTCCGGGCAAGTTCTATGGTTCTAGTTAGAGTACCTATATATGGACTCTAGTTCTAGTAAAAGACTTTCAATGCATTGGCGTATCTTGGGGGCCATGCCGGCACGTGCCCCCGGCCCCCAGGGTAATTAAAGGGGCGTAAAAAAGGGAAAATAAAAGACTGAAGGGGAAAAAAGAGAAGAAGAAAAAGAAAGAAAGACTTGAAGGGGAAGGGAGTGGCAAAAAAGGAAAGAAAAGAAAGAGGGAAAGAAGGGGGGAGAAAAGAAAGACTCAGAGGGAAGGGCGCAAAGGGGAGAAAAGAAAGAGAGAGAAGAGGGTAAGAGAAAAGAAAGGAGGGCCCAAAAAGGAAAGCGAAGAAAAGTGATGAAACTTAGGAGCGTCGGAAGCTTGATGTAAATTTCTCTCAATTATCCCTTTTCATTGATCATTTTGACATAAAATGTACAAATTTTTGCGCGCTTCGCGCGTATTTCACTCTTGAATATCATTATTTTAGCCCATAGGCGTTTTTTAGCCAAAATAAAAAAGTTTGTTAAATTCTTCCAAAATGTTTCTCCTATAAATTTGTCTTTTAAGGGGGGTTGTTCTACCAACCAGGACCCTTTTGCCCCCAAGGGGGCAATGGTGGATCCCATAAGTCCCTCCGACTTCATTTTAGGTGGATTGTTCTACCAACAAGGAGCCAATCTGCAAGGGGTTCCGGGGGGGGCCTTTTGCTCCCAAGGGGGCAATAGGCCTAGGGGACCGGGATCCCATAAGTCACTCCGATTTCGTATACGCGTAGAGCCCCGTTACCTAGCAGAGGTTTTAGTCACCCTTATTCCCCCCCCCCCCTATGGAGTTTAAGGGGACGCAACTACCTTAGCTTGTTTTTAGGGAAGACGTTCTACCAACCAGGGGTTCAGGTAGTCCTGGCACCATGACTTGACTTAGTGTCAAGTCATGGAAAATGCTATAGTAAAACAGCCATTTAAGCATGTCTGTGCAGATCATCTTGGGACTAAGTCCAAACCTCAAATTCAGCAAAAATATTGGAGCTGTTCACAAATTTTATAATCAGTGTGCTTCTTGAGAGTCTTGTGCATCTCATGGTAGGTGATTCATCAATATTTAGAATCAAAATGTGTGATTTTATGGCATAAACGTATCTTGTATGCTGCAACATTGGGTTTCCGAATTTGACAACCTCATCTTTGTTTACACCCAAAATTTGGGTAATAAATTTCATTTTTGGATTTAAATTAGTTTTGTAATGATTCTACACTATTTAAAGATGTTGTCTGTGTTGAGAGAAATTTATTTTGGTTTTTAATTTTTGAATTATTTCATGTCAAAACTTAGAAAGCTTAAACGGCAATATAAC
>JXSR01S053347.1:43717-56783 GCA_000969725.1 Ophiothrix spiculata
TCTCAACTTATGTACGTAGGTACCCCTAGAGTAGAATCTACTAAGAATCTATTTTTAAATCTGATTAATTCTAACACAATTTTGTGAAGTCTTTCTTCCCTGACGACACTGCAGCCGAGAAGATCACCCGGGAAGATCAGAGAGTAATACACCACGCCGCCATTTTAGTCTCTACACATATACCTATGACATGCCATCAAAAGGAGTGTTCTAGCACTTATGTGATTAAAGTATTTTCCCGGTAAACCTACCCTCAAATAAATTTACAGTTGAGTCTATTCAATGATAACCTACTGTTTTAAGTGGTATTTTTTGCGCTACATTCATTTTCGCGCTTTTTGCGGTCAACTCGGCTAGGGCAAAAATAAATGTACCGTGATTTTCTTAAAAAGTAAAAAATAAAATGTAAAAAGTTCACTCTTAAAGAGGTAAATTTCACTCTTATAGAGTGAATTTTCACTCTGAACTGAGTGAAATCCCCGGGTGGGGGTGTAACTGATATTGGTGTTTGGGTTCCGCAGGTTCCGGAAGTTACCCTATGTGACACCAAAAATTGGCAAAAATGGGTTAAATGAGACCATAAATCTGCCTTATCTGTTCAAATGGATACCCTATCCACGACCAAAACCGTTCAAATTAATACCCTATCTGAGACTATACGCACATTTGACGAAATAATTATTACAAGAAATCATAGGTAAAATAAACGGTGCAGCATTTGAACACTTTTATGAAGTGTCTAGGTAATCAAAACATTTAGACTTAAAAGCCAAATTTGATACCCTATGTGAGACTTGCAGAGTACCAAGTCGATTTTGATACCCTATATTGCAAGTCTCAAGACTTGTCTTGGTCTCACCTTTTTGGTAACGCGGGTGGTTACCCAGTCAGAACACCCAGTTCCCCCCCCCCGGTTGAAATCTTTAATTTGTCACCATTTAAAAAGTGCAACTTTTCACTCTTTCTAAGGGCTGGTCCCTATTGTCACTCTTCTACGAGAGTGATTTCTTTTATGTTTATTGAAATTTAAATTTGTACAAGAGTGAAATAAGGGACCAGCTCTTAGAGAGAGAGACAAATTAACTCCCAAAAGAGTTAACATTTCCCTCTTTAAAGAGTGAAAATTCACCCTTGAAATACAACATAGTTAAGATTTCACTCTTTTCAGAGACAAACTTCTATCTGTAATAGTGAAATCTCACTCGTTTAAAATGAAATTGTTTTCACTCAAACAGAAAGAGAGTAAACTTTTTACTCTTTTACAATGGTCTTTGTATATGCTGCCACACTTTAAAAATTTCATAAGCTTTGTAAGAATATGGATAAATAAATAAATAAATAAATAAATGGAGGTCTTCAGAGCCGCAAGCGAGTGACTTACTAATTGAGCTACCTCGGAAAACTAAGTAAAGAGTTATATGGCACATATAACAGACGAAAAATCCACGTTCTTTTGATTTATGCGTCTCACATGTGGTTACCTTTCTTGCAGATGTAGTTCCTCCTGTTAGTGCATTTCAAGTCATTCCAAGTCCCTTGCCGATACATCTCAGTACAGTCCTCGCCTGAACCCCAATCATTTGGCTCACCTCTGTGCCACTTCGTATAACCAGGCTAAAAAAAGGTCAACAAAATATTAAGTCTACATTCGTAGGAAAAAAAAAACATATGCCACTACCTATTTACTATGCGACGCCTTTTAAAGATTCAAGATTTTTTTAAGTTGGATTATCTAAAAGATTATTAATTAGACTATAAGTCAGACTTCATTGTTTAAAACATGACCAGTTACGGTGACGTCGATCGCTTTGTACCCGGAAAATGGGTATTTTTAAGACTGCATTAAGGGAAAGTTGACTATTGTTGCCAGTGGAGAATACTTACCCTTTTGCCATCCTTCCATACAAACGTTCTTTCTTTAGCCCTGTCGTTGAAGCCAAACCACAAATGCCCGTTCATTCTTGTAACTTGATCTGCGGGACAAAATCGTTATGAGTGAGTGTTCGTACATTAGCATGTAGTCATAACTATCAAACCTGACCGTAAGTCATTAGCCGATTGCACTTTTTTAGAGAGTGGCTCAGTCGTGACAAGGTGAATTCGACTCCTTCACGTTCACCACATATTATGGTGAGCCACGATTTAAGTTAATTGCGTGACTATTATGATAACATTAGTGTTTTCCAAAGAAATTGTCAGGTTTTGCTATGTGTAGACCTGATAATTAGTTACCGTGCAGTAATGAATAGATTAATAAAATAAATGCTTCTACACTTGAAGACGATTATTGCCAATTCTTTTATCATTCTGAATAACTATGTAAAGTTACTCGAAATTTAAACCGATCTAAGTAGCTTATGGATTTACCTTTAGAATGGTGCAAGAATGGGGATAATTGATAAAGGCGTTCAAAAGATATGCCAGTGTTAAGAGGGTGGTATAAAATCATTTCTGTACAACTAGCGAACATTTTGATCATGTGTCTCATAAGGATTGAATGTGACAATCTGCCTTTCTATTACTATTTGCTGACCCTGAAAAGACTTTAAGGGCCTTTAAAAGTGTCATCTGGTTTTGTTAAACATATCATGTGTAAAATAAAACTCGTGAATGCCCATCTCTTCCATCTTCATGGCCTCCACGAAGCTTGGTACACCACTTAGGTGTTTGTAAATTGCCTGCGAGAGTTGTTTTGCAATCGAATGGTGGATTTGGTCGGTACAACATATTGATTGATCAGTCATAATTTTAGATCTCTAACTTTATTGAGAGAACCTAACCCTGAGCTTTTCTTTGAAGCTCTTTCTTATCTGAAATGCCTGAATCTAGCCCCAAGAGAGGTAAGACGTACGACAAACGGAGACCAAAATGGCCAGGAGGTGTATCAAACTTCATAGAGGGGAAATGCTGGACTTCATTCACTTTTATATTACACATAATAACATTCAATAAAACCAAATGGCACTTCTAAAGGCCCACAAAAGTATTTTCAGTGTCAGAGAAACTTAATAGAAAGGTTGATTTTACAACACCCACTTAAAATAAGCATATCTTTGGAACGCCTTTATCAATTATCCCAATTCTTTCAACATTCTAAAGGTAAATTTATGATCTACTAAGAAATGAAATTTATTTGTTTAGTATTTAATTTGCTCTTTAAATATGGCGCCATTTTAATAATTGCACCTTTATTGACTCACTCGGTATACCACTGGAAAATGAAAAGGGATGTATGCCATTATAAAATCAGAATTCTTAGAATATACGGATTCAAAATATAGTATATTCAATTTTGAAAATCATAACTTTGATATGATCCTGGAAAGGAGATTTTGGATTTGTGGTCAGTCGAATAAACCTTTATTGAAATCGTTTTTGTAGCCATTTTTAAATGAAACAACAACATTCATAGGTTTTACTTTTGTTACGTTAGTTGATGTCGCTGACCTAACTTTAAAGAAATAATTCAACCTGGAACAAGTTTTTTAGGCGGTTAGATCTCTGCTCTTACTCTCTTCTTACCAAGGGGATGTCGTTGCAACCCCCTTGAGTTGTTCCCTTTAACAAAGTAACTGACCAAAAGAATTTAATCTCTTTTACGCACTTTGCAGTTATTTTTGTGAAAAAATGGGAATATCACCTAAGATGGGGTTGAATGTAATCCGCCAAAGTTTGGTTTTTTGGGTATGTTGTAACACGTGAAAGGCGCCACTTACAACATTTGCATGCCGTAAAGCTTAAACTTGCAGGACTTGTTATAAATATAATTTTTATTATTTATTGGCAAAAACATTAATATGGAATTTAAAAAACTTTTGTCGCAAAAATATAGATGATCAATTTACCAAAAATAAATCGTCATTTTTGATCCTGTTACTGTTTGGCCGGTCTTTGTGATATTGATATTGTGAGTAAAATCCCCTTCTAGGTGTGTAAAAAAGGCTTGGTTAGATAAGGTTTAACATCAATGTAGTTTAGTGTTAAATTACATGGATACATTACAACACACTCACCTTTGACAAACGAGTTTTCACCGTCATTAAGGATACTCGCCAAGTGCCCACCACGTCTAACACAGTCAGCTTCAGCTTCATCGTTGGGTTTAGGCGAATTACTCACATAGTAGCAGTTTCCACCATAGTCAAGGGGAAAATTACCACCACAAATGCCTGCAAGATTTCAAACCATGATTTATCAACTGTATGATTCAAATACACTGCGTGTCATAAGTTTCTACCAATGATTTCTACATGCCAACAGACATGCAACTGACATGCACTTCGCTTTCTTGAACGTCACTTGCTGAGCCGTGTTATTTATTCACGCTACGGTACCCCCGTTGTATATCTGAAACACTTTGTCAAATGGGTACATTTGTTGAAATTGAACAAATGATCTCAAATTGGGGCGGATATTTTCAATACGAAGTGCCACGTGAAATTTTGGATCCTTAGCTATTTATTATCAGGCACTGGTAGAAGGGAGATATTTAAAACAAACCAAATTCTTAGATTGTTTGTCATTTTTACACACCCGTTAATTCCTTATGTTGACATTTTCTCCAATTTACCCCTTTTTTTAGTGCCAAATAGCGTCGAAATTTTCGGACAAAATCTTTAATATCTCCGGAACCGTTTGACCCACATATGTGATCTTGGTGCCATCCTACTTTGGAAACAAAATACAATTCGAGTGTGTTAGGAAAATGATGTGAATAGGAACTTTAAATTTTCTCGTTGACATCCCTATTGTTATACGGAATCCAACGGGTCAATGCTATCATGAGCCGTTACGTTGAAATTGAATAGCATGCGTGTTGAGCAAATCCTAGTGTTATTGATCCAGGCTATTCGCGGTGTGTATTCATAATGTTTATGGTTGTACCCTCAGGGTGTGGTTCAGGAAATAGCAAGAATTGAATTCAATTTTGTTGGGTGTTGCTTGTTGGCGAATTTGACACATTCCAATTTCAAATCGAGGAGAATTGGTTGGTGCGTCAAAAAGTATCAGAAAAACGTCAAGTTTAATTTATCTGCAAGCACGTAGAAGTCATGGGTAGGGACTTTTGACGTGGAGTTTATATATTAAAGTAACACCAATCACACGAACAGTACAGTATCAATGTATTGCCTACATTACTACAATTATTAAAAGTCATCGAGCATACTTCACAAGTGATTGCCCTGTGATGATTGCAATATTGATGGTTTGACTTCATTATGCTCTTGGTAGATATATCCTACGGGTGAAAACATAGTCGGCCTCCAAACAAAATTTTCGCTACCAACCATTTGGTCGTGACGTCTAAATGACGATTGACTCCAAATGAAATAATATCAACATCATGTTGAGACCAAATAAAAAGTTGTGCTATAGTGAATATGAGTTGAATTGCCATGCACTGCCTCAAATGTTTGTTACTTGTTTATACTTTAAATTCGATGGCAATTATTTGGTGACGTGACGACCAAATGTTTGGAGTCTGCATTGAAACAGGTCGCGTGATTAATCTTCAGGAATTAAACGGATTTACCCTATAATTGCATTTAGATTCATATAATGATCACACAATACCTTATATCTTTAAATTAACAGAAAATTGTCAAATTTAGTCGATATTGACAACAAGATGATTAAAAAAATACAATATTTTCCGATCTTCAAAGAACTCCCTTTTAAGAAAAGAAAATTCAAACAACATTCAAACAAACTTCAAATCAAACTACTCACATTGAACTAGAGAAGGCAAAAGAGGCCTGCACCGGCGCCACTTAACCGTTAGCGCTCACGATGGAAAAAGGTGACAATGATATAAAGAAATAGTTGTTAACTGTTGATAGTGGTCAAAAATGATAATAAACCAAAAGTATTTCGACCCTAGAGCTTCCAGGAGCCCCCTGAACCCACCATGGTCGCTCGCACTAAATGTTTCCATGCATTGCATAGTCAGGTACATTTGACATTTACATTTGACGGCCCTGCTCTGTCGACCCCTCTAGAAGCGTTGTATTTTGATTCACCCGTATTTGCTCGCGCAAACTTATTTTGGGCGTTGCTTCAACATCTCACCCGGACGCCTAAATTACTATATGAAGCACGGAATACAACTATTTGTGAGTAACTGAATGAGGAATGTGAATATTGATCATGGAACTATGTTGACTATCATTTACCTTTCTTGCATATGTATTTTCTCCTGTTGGTACATTTCAGGTCATTCCAAGTGCCTAGATGATGGTACATCTCAGTACAGTCCTCGCCTGAACCCCAATTATTTGGCTCACCACGTTGCCACTTCGTATAGCCGGGCTATTAAAAGAAGAGGCCAAAATACCACTTAATTCCGAGACAGTTTTTAGGGGTTTTGCACATTTAAAATACGCAAGTTATAAACATGTATAAAATGCATTTCTGACACCCGATATGAAGGACCCAATATCATATAATGATGTGAAAACTTCAAACTATGAGAATTTTTAATCTCATTTCGATGTTAGACGGTTATCAACATAGGTAGGTGCAGGTAACTGGAGACCGTTGAGCTCATTTGCATATTTGCATAACCATAAACAATGGCAATCACTTAAAACGTTTTTAATTCTCTTCGGTAACTTTTAATTGGTATTTAATAACATTTATAATTACATGGCTAATTTTCCTAAACGAGATAAGGAGGGTTACATATATCTCCAAAGATCACGTACGCAGGGAATAAGGGACACTTACAAACCATTTTGTTTTAAATAACATTTTATTTGAAATTAAATTGTCATTTAGTTGAAACTGTTTTTGAAGAAAGAAAACGATGAATCTTCAACGAATTAAAACACTTTTTTGTCAAGAAATATTCCCTAAAATGCGGTATGTTACATGGTATACATATTTTTCAACGGATATTTTCTTAAAACGAAATACAAATTTGACATGATTCAGACATTTGAATTTATTAGTAAAATTGAATGAAATTTTACGATTTTTATCAACTCTACGATGAAAATACCACTCGCTCTTCAATACTCAGACCCATTGTTGTTGTTCCTATAATGCTACTTTGTGAACGAGTAAAAGCATTCAGATTTTTATTTTTAGAGGGGGACAAAAACCGTATTTCAACTTGAATTTGAAAGTTTTAAGTGCAAGCACGCTTTATGATAGTGCCGGCAATTGAACATCTGAGTAAAGCTACGAATACCAAAAGATTCATATACGAATCATTTAAGAATGGGGTTCGTACGACGTTCGCAAGAATATGTATATTTTTGTATAAATATCTGACAAATTTAATTTTTTATGAAATTTCTTTTTAGGGCAATGTTATAAGCTGTATTTCCTCTTGACGAAAATGGGTTTTGTTTTTAAAATAGATTAAAAAAATACCCTTACGACTGGTCGCAAATGCCTTACGAACAAGCTGCGATCAGTTTTTTGACCGTTTCGTACGAACGTCGTACGAACGCCCCAAAAACGTTGAACGATCAAACCCAGTTCTTAAGTTCGCAACCTGGTCATTTGTCATGTCAAATATTTGTTACGAATGCCTTGCAAATACCTGCATACGGTTGCCGCACGGTGTTCGTACGGCGTTCGCACGGCTGTCGTACGGCTGCCATACGAACATCGTAAGAACTTCGCCATTGTAATTCCTATTCAAATGAATGCTTTTAATGAGGATTTGCCAGAGACGTGCTAATCATCTCTCTGGGATTAGCGTATAGTAATCACATTCGCTTCATATGTTGATATTGACATGAACATACCATTGGCTCCTCAATAATCAGAAGATTGTTGTTCTAAGTTATAATGTTTATTATGTGAACGAGTAATGGCACTGCGACTGGTCTGTAATTTCAGGGGGACAGAATACCGTACTCCAACTTGAATTTTAAAGTATTAAGAGTGATTCAGAACCACATTAATTTCAAAAACCTCGGAAGAAGGGGGTCGGCAAATTCATTTCATATGAAGTCAGCGACTACCTTTGTGCAAACCATTATGCATAGGGGGTATTAAAAACACAGTGTTTCCAGATATTTAACAAATAGCATTACGAAAACTGCACAGTTTCGACAAATTTTTCTCACCTTTTCTCAGCAAAATGTTTTTGAATATAAAGAGTTGACTTGCTCTTACGGCTTGTATCCATTTTGCACTTTTTGAGAAAAGTACAAAAAAACTGCTTGGACATCAAAATGTGTCGCAAAATTCCTGATAATGATTTTAGTAATTCTGTTTGAATGCGTCTTTAAAAATAAGGTGTAATTTACATAATTCATCAAACAGTTTCTTATTAATTGACAATTGATTTTTGCTGAAAATGGATGCTGGGGCCAAATTATAGTCCTTTTTGAGCTACCAAATATTTTGTGTAACAAGTCTTTGTTATCTTATAATCTAGTAATATAATTTCAATGCATCTTCTAATCAATAACGGATAATTGGTGTTCAAATGATGATTATTATATTATAATTCAATGTGATTTATAGCACCAATTATCCGTTAAATGATGTATGGAAGAGATCTCATGATTGCTGATTACATGATGTATTTTAGGTTCACAGGGGTAGGGGTACCCCAAAGTATACCATGTATACATCAAATGATGTATAACTAATGGATGGTTCAAGTTTTGAAGTGTTTCTGGTATAAACCAGCCAGAATATAATAATTTGATTATGGTAGGTCATAATAGTAAATATTGCAACCAAAGTAAAACTTAAATATATAATTGCTGACCATATGAAAACACAAACATCAAAAAATTTTGGCCAAAAATATGATGTTTTTGGAAAAATCGAACAACATTTCTCAAAATTTAGAAACACTGATATTTCAATCTTCACTTTTAATAAAGGTGAGTATATTTACAACATGTTATTAAAATACTACCTTAAAATATCTAGGTTCTAATGAACAACAAAGTATACATGTTCAAGAACATGTTTTTGAAGGTGAGGAAAAAATGATGAAACCATGCATTTTTAGTAATACCCTTAATTTTACATCTAGAAACACTGAAAACTTTGCTTTTTTCCATTTAGTCTCTTTTCCTTTTACCCTACTTCACCTTCTCTTAATACTCTTTCTATTTCGTCTTGTCCTCTTTTTCCACATTTTATTCTTGTGGTTTGATTGAAAATTCGCAAGTTTATCGCACAAACACCGTATGTCTGCGACCTTAAAAGTGATCATTAAACACTCTTTCGTACGGCTACCGCAAGACTATTATGTACGAAATTTTACGAAGTGGTCAAATATACATTCTTAATCGTTCATACGAACGCCGTAAGAGTGTTTTGGACAAAACGAATGACCATAAACACTACAACAGGCTTAACAAAAAGACCAATTATTACTATACAAAAATATTGACTGGGGATTGAGTTTTATTATTTCTGATTTGACTTGTGTAACTTATATACGTTGATGTAACAATTATGGTCAAAGTAATGAATGAATGAGTTAAATGCAACCAATTATATACCTTTTTGCCATCCTTCCAGGCGAACGTTTTTTCTCTAGTGATGTCGTTGAAGCCGATCCATACATGGGACCTGGATTTACTAGCTAGACCTGCACGACAATAATGTAACAATTCAGGCGACTTTAAAAAATCTCATACAGTTAATGGTTAAAGTGCTATATAAGTACTTGTATTACATGTTTAAAAACAGTTCCTATTTACCTTAAATCATTCAAAGAAAGGTAATTAAATGGTAGTGTTTCTAGAAGTAAGTTACTAAATTCTGAAAATTGTCTGCCAAAAACGGCTGTAGACCACGACTCCGAGATCTCCCCATTTCAGCTCTGTATTTCCCTTTCATATCTACATTCCTTTTTATCTCTACATTCCTTGGTATCTGCCTTATTAAAAATCACGTGCTTTTTAAGCATTCCATCAAGGACAAAATACTTATTTTTGTGTTTTAAATTTCACTTTACGATCTAAGGTCTGTTCATTTGGCCGAAAGGATCTTCCCGTGCTTTGCAATACATGACCAACTTGCACCAGAAGCCATGGGTCCCCACAAAAAATGCAGTTGAGACTATTTATCTTTTCATTAGAAATAAAAATATTTCTGATTTACATTTTTCAAAGGTCACGTATCCTAAACAAGCATATAAGATAATTAAATTAGATAATTGGGTAATAAATTACAACACCCTTACCTTTAATGAACGAGTTTTCACCCTCACTGAAGATACTCGTCAAGTGTCCGCCACGTCTATTACAATCGATTTCAGCGTCTTTGACATTCTTAGGCGAATTACCAAAAAAGTAACAGTTTCCACCATACTGAAGAGGAAAACTCCCACCACAAGTAGCTGCAATATTCAAAAATATCAAGTGTTCACCTTAGTTGGTCAATAACATTTCAAAAACACTACACCACGCATTGATTTTAGTGTATCATTCGTAACATTGTATGTCAAAATAATTCAAGGCGAACCTCGATCGTTGTCAGAAGTTATCAGTTCTAGGTTGTTTGATTATTTGCATAGATACTTTTCGTACAGTATTCGTTGCATGAAATGAGACATATATACTTGAGCAACAATAGCTCTTGTGTTTAGCAGTCAATCATGTATGTGGTATATGTGACATTTTGCATGTATACGCCGGGGAAGTAGTGACGTCATAATTTATATTAATCACCCAACACGTGCGTTTTGGACCCAAACAAACGGTGTGACCATTTTTGCCAAACGTTAAGTCTATGGGGAAAAAAGTCCGACTCCGATTTTATACCATAACTTTCGTCTAAACAAAAATAAGGGAAAACATGCCGGCCTATTATGCTGAAGGTTGTGATTACAAGCCAGAACGGGACCCCTGCCGTTATTTTCGTCTTCCAACCGAGAAAAATCAGTCTGAATTGTATGTTTACGTGTGCCAATTGTGTTAATACGTATGATTAGCAGACATGATCATTTGTTTGGGTCCAAAACGCACGTGCTGGGTGATTTACATAAATTATGACGTCACTACTTTCCCGGCGTATTGAGGAAGTGTGTAGTTTGGCACATAATGTTCTTTATTTTTGATAAAATGGTATGGAATTAAAAGTGCTTTCCAGATAAATATGTATAAGTATTTGTATAAAAAGAGATGGATTGTAATATTTGGGGTCAGTCTACTTTTGTTAGCTATTGGAGCTATGTTACTTGAATATTAAGCATGTTTAGGAGAAGGACATAGAGGCAGATTCGGTGTGCTTTTCGTACTGATATTATTTGATTATTTTCTACCATTTTGAAGCACTGTAATGCATAGCTGTAGTGTTAAAGAACGTGTATTATAAAGTTATTGATGATGAGTTACTGGATCGTGGATTATTTTTATATTAGCTGTGGATCAGAAGGTGAGATTGCAGGAGCTATGCATTGGCTGATACTGAAGATTATGGGAACCTTATACTATTGGAACTGAGAGGAATTTATCAGACATTGTTGTACCATTTTGGATCTGGATTTGCGGACATTTGCACATATATCATAAAGGACTCAAACTATTTGGCACTGACTATAATTACATACTATACAAAATGTTTCTCTATGCACTCAAAACCCTTTAGTAAATTTGAACAAATTTGCAAAATGAGGTTAAGTCTGATTTGAGATAAAGTCTTTTTAATAATTTTCGAAGTCTTTAATTTAGAGAACAATAATATGAACGTTTTAATAATTTGATACACGTTATAATCCTTTAATTTTGTTTCTATATGGTGCAATATATATAAATTTTAAATGGTGTTTGACATCATGAAAACCTTGATCTTTCTATGTTTTTATTACTTTTATAGAAATCATGCAAATCACATAAATCAACAACAGATACAAATATGTAATGATAGTAAACCTCATTTTTTTCGTAAATGATTTTCCCCGGGAGGCACTCAAATATAATTTTACAGGCATAGCGTGACCAAGAAAAAGGTGAAAGAGGCTTGTTTTTGAGGACTGAAGGGTGAATTAGGTGACACCGTTTAGGGTATCAAAAACAGCAATTTTGGGGCAATGTTTAAGACATTTGGTACTTTTTCAAACCCTAGTTTGAAAACATTATCGATAAAATCCAAATTTAGGGTGTGGATAGGTGGAAAAGGGTATATTTTGGCTTCAGAGCCCTCCAACCTTGAGGGGATGTTTCGGAAAAACTGTGGTCACGCTGTCTGCAACATTATACTTGCGTGACATCCCCCCCCCCGAGTGAATTTCCCTTTTGGTTTCCAGTTCTGGGTGTTATAGACCTTTTCAAACAGCGATCAGAAAACTTCGGAAAACATGGTCAGGTGCCACAGCAGTTGGCAGACGACAATGAAAACAAAAAACGATAGTACCGCAAAAGTGAATGATAAAAACGGCAATGTTCGTTGTTGTTGGACACATACTGTAGAAGTGTCGAACTTTGTCAAAAGATGAGGCACTGAGGTACTCTTTATTTCCGGAAACGATCGGAAAGATTTTGGGTATCTTCGGAAAAGATCAGTCTATTACACAAGCACATCAAACTCACCTCCTTGGACATGACTGGGCAATGTTATAATCGCTGTAACAAGCGCACACAATAATAGACAGATCCTCATTTCTGCACACCTGAAAAAGAACAAAGGTAGGGGTGGTAATATGTTTCATTCAGTAAACGCAAACCATACATATGTAATGGGTTCTTTTTGTATGTGATATCAAAACTTAGAGCGTTATTATTTGGCAACTTTATAACTAATTGTTATGTGACTGGCATTTAATTGTAAGGGCCTCTTATGTTTCAATTGAATTGATTTGGAGACACATAACAATTAGTATCCCTAATTTAGGGTTTTTCCTTTAAAAAATGCAAAGAGGCTAATTTCAACTGATTATGGTAGGTATAGGTTTGAATATCAAATTATATACTTTTTACATCTTATTTACATTTTATAGCTTTTCCTTTACGTAACACGGAAGAACATTTCAGATTGCGATAACATGGAACTATTCTCTATTCTGGTTTTATCAAAATAAAAGTTACGAAGGAAAAAATGTTCACAATACAACAATGTACTTTGAATGAAACTGCTTATTTAC
>JXSR01S053347.1:73741-84711 GCA_000969725.1 Ophiothrix spiculata
ACAAAATAGTCTATGACCTGTACATTATATTTCAATTTAAATTTTGTGATTGCATAGTATTTTTTCAAAGTTATAACCCGTCAAAGCTAGGAGTTAATTCTTTCTGGGACACCCTGTACATTCAGTTGTCTGGATTTTACAATTGGTAAAAATGACGCTTCTGGCGCTTTATGTTTAAATAAATTATAACATGTTAAATAAAAACAGACATGAACTACAGTTTACTTGCTCTTCAACTGATAGATAAAATTTTATTATTACCAACATCTTAACGAATACATGGTATACAGACGATTAAATAATACTGCAGGGGGATGATTTACCTTAGGTCCAACCAAAAATTCTTGTGTCGGGTTTAGGGCTAGTTTTAAGATGCGAACGTTTGGTTAAGAAACATTTCTGACGTGCACATTACTTATCCGTGCAAATTTATTTGCATTCCGAGGAATACGAGAAAATATGTCATTTTCAAGTTACTATAATTACTACAACACAAAGTTCTATGGATATATCTACAACACTGTAAAGCTCACAACTTGAACATGATATATCGAAATCAAGTTAATTGTTAGCCTACATTTTTTTATCATCTTTTATCTAGGTGGAAATGAGATGAGGTAATAACAAAATCACAATCATGAATTATTTCATTTTAATTTGGACCTCTATGACTTCTGGATAGTTGAGTGAGATTATGGCTAGGACAAGGATTATGATGGGACTTTAGGTAAACTTTCCCAGAGGTGTCCGTTAGTAAAATTGAAAAAAAAAATGAAACTTGCAACAACAAAAAACCATGAAAAACGCGTACATTTTGGCAATGTAAAATGAAAATGGGCTGCAATAATAAAACGGGGGAAATCAGGGAAATTATTGAAAACGACACTTCTGGCTCCCCTGCAAAAAGAGGTATTCGGCAAAAAACAATTTTCTCCTTTTATCCCTAGAATTCTAAAATGAATAATAACTTTACATAAACCAATACATACCTATATCTGGATATATATATATTGATAAATTAACACTTAAGTGGTCAAGGGGACCATATGGACTCAACATTTGGTATTGAAGTAGTTTTTCATCCCATTCCAAGTAATTGTCTAAGGGTTTTTTTGGCCGCCATTTTGAAGCGGGTTGTCTGATTTTCATTTTTTTTTTCTTCATCTTGGTACAGTAACTGTTGTGGTATTTTATCTATGACAAGAGTGGCGACATAAATTACCTTTCGCGAAAGCGCTTTTCTGATAGTGGGTCCATAAGTTGCACTCCTCCTTGACCAGCAACGGGGATGTGCATGACCTTGACTATTTAAGTGTTAAAAACATTGGAAACCTTTGATTTTACAGAAAGCTATATTTCATAAAACACCTAAAATGGTTTCAAAAATAACCATGCTTCAATAACGCGAGGCAAGCCAAATCGTTCAAGACAGTTGAAATTTAAAAACAATTTACTATCATACATATTTTTTGAAAGGGGCATGTTTGCTCAAAACTAAAAAATGAAAGAAAAATGATAAAAACATGTGTTGAAAATATTGTACGTGCTCTTTCATTTGAGACCAAATATAGTATTATGGGATTTTATAATAAGTTATCAACAAAAATTTTATTTTTTGCATTTGTCCATGTTCGCTTGTAAATGCCCTAATATATTAATTTATAGCATATATCAACTATGAGTATTAAATAATTTTATAGCAGAGGGAGTGATATGTAACTAACAACCTGAACTGTCATTAATTGTATTTATCCTCTAGTTATGCCATTACATCCTTGGTTACTTTCATAGAAAGTTTTTAGAAAATCTTCGTGTCCGGACTGAGTACATGTATCATTGGCTTTAATTCACT
Source organism: Ophiothrix spiculata (assembly GCA_000969725.1). NCBI lineage: Eukaryota > Metazoa > Echinodermata > Ophiuroidea > Amphilepidida > Ophiotrichidae > Ophiothrix > Ophiothrix spiculata. The sequence goes on from JXSR01S053347.1 coordinate 75,594, forward strand.
TTACAAATTTAATTTAAATGTAAGATATTGCACCTTCCTGGTAAAAATGATTTGTTTCATAAAAAAAAATGATCACAATATATAGAGAATGTTAAAAATAGATACACACTAACAGAAAAAATAATAATCTAAACTTTTTAAAAGATTAAAATATTTCTCCATAATCGATACATGTGTTAAACTGTATAAAAACTTTACTACCATCTCTCAATGTATGATATTGCGCCTTAATGGTAAAAAAGATTTGTTTGAGTGATATCAATAAAATAAATGATCAAAATAGAGAATGTTAAAAATAAATAAATACACACACCAAACGAAAACAATTATTAACTAAGACTTTTAAATATTTCCCCGTAATCGTTACGTCTTTTCTAGGTCGACTGTGATTCTCTCTATTCTTTAACTGCAAAGAATAAGATGATAAAATGAAAAAATAAAATAAAAAGTTAGTATGGTACAAAAAGCTCTCTAGCCACCTTAATGAAAATAACATTTTGCATTTTTATTAAGATTTATTATTTAAAATTAAGGGTGTGTCAATGATTTCATTTGGTTCTGAAAGAGAGTATGATTTCCTATTCAATACAAAATCAATACAACAATGGCGGATCAGTTGACGTCATAATATGCTTTTGGAAGGTTTAGATACAAAGAACGGGTAACGCTATATACAAAATGCCTGTTGTCAAAATGCTGCTCTCCTATTACGGCAAATATATTTAATTTCAAAATTGCTGCCTGTTTGTTCTTATGTAACATCGACTTTAAACATGTTGTCAAATGAAGGCATTGCAGATGAATGCATGATGTTAATGATTCTAGAATTTACATTAATGCAGATGAGTATTAAAAACAAAAAAAATGGTCACCTACAAACCTTTGAATGACCACCAAATCAGTCTAGCCGTGGCGTATTTTTGACATAATTTATATAAAAGAACCAAAAAAGGTTACTTTTCAGTCCGGAAAATCAATGTTGCATGAATGCAAAATATTTCAACGCAGCGAGGCCATTCAAAACACTAACTCTGACATGATATTCGTGCACGTTGCTGACGTCAGATGATGACCCGGCGTGACAAAAGGTATTTGTTATTGAAATTTTGATGCCTAGTTATCGCAATACAAATCGAAGGCAAGTTTGAAGAGCCGATATTAGGGACATTTCGTACATCGCACCAACGTATTTTTTCCTCTTGTTATTTCTTCAATTTACAACTCTTGTTTGCTTAAAAGTCTCAAAATCGTTGATTTTCATAGAAAATGCCATATAATGCTTATTTTTTATAAACAGCAAAAATAATCACATGCATTGTATTGGAAATTTGCATTTTCTTTTACCGTTTTCGGATAAAAAGGGTTCAAAGTCAGCCTTTTCAGCAGGTCACGTTTAAAAAAACACATCTTGCGACCATTTTTTCTCGTTTGGCGAGACTTGGATTTTAGAATTCGCATAATGAGGTCATTAACAGGGTCGCTATTGGAAATTTGCATTTTCTTTTACCGTTTTCAGATAAAAAGGGTTCAAAGTCAGCCTTTTCAGCAGGTCACATTTTAAAAAAAAACACATTTTGCGACCATTTTTTCTCGTTTGGCGAGACTTGGATTTTAGAATTCGCATAATGAGGTCATTAACAGGGTCGCTACAGCTAGACTGTACCTTGAAAATAAGTTGACATTGAGATTGCAATTCACTTACCTTTCTTGCATTTGCCCTGTGAGGCCACTGATATTTTCTTGCCTTGTTTACAGGCCGCAAACTTCAATAAACAGTCGTTGGAATATGTTTTTCCGTTGCTCCCGCACACTGGTCTATTAATCTTTGGGCATGCTCCATTACAAACTGTAAACAAACGGATGAAACATGCATATATAAATATGAATCTTGTTAAGGGCAGCAAGTCGGCATACAAATTTACTATGGGTGTTTGCCGAACTTTTGCGACTTTGGTAACCGATATCAGATAGGCTATTTCACTCGCAATCATCATCATCATCATCATCATTATCATCATCAACAACAACAACAACAACAAATAATAATAAGAAACAAAAATTATAACAAAAACAGAAAACAAATACATGGCAAAAACGTTTTATACAAAACGCCTATGTTCTAAGACCATAAGTGTGTCTTAAGGCTGGCTATGAATTAGCTGACAGGCTAACAAACATATGATTGAATTGCAATGTAGTTGTCGAAAAAGTTTATAACCGTACATTTGTTATCACTTTATTTTCATGTATTACTTATAAATATGATATTGACATTTATGTTTACATACTTGTCTTCTTGCATACATATTTCTTCTTTATGTTGCAGGGAGCATCATTCCAAAAACCGCTCTGGTACATCTCAGTACAGTCCTCGTTTTCCCTATAGTCATTTGGCTCGGCTCGGCTCCACTTTCTATAACAGACCTATCATGAAAAAAACACGAACAAGTTCAATAAAAGACGGGCTAGGGTAATTGAAAAGGGCAATAGTTTGAACCGCATCTATGGGGACTCAAACCATGGCTTCTGGTGCAGTTTGTTCAGTCATGCGTTAGGCCACATAAAAATAAGTCGTTTCTCGTCCGAAGATTACTCAAAATGAGAGAATTTTTCTAAGGTTGGGGAGCGCCCGGGTGATCCAGGTTTACCCTCGATAGATGTTGACTACACATTCAGTTGCCGTCTTTTAACTCTATGTGATATGAATGTTGGTTTGCTGACAGTTTAAACGTTAAAAACATCGACAATTTAAAGAAACCTTTAAAAAGGAAAGTGGGGTCTTGATATTTGAATGATTTTGTTCAATTTTTAACATCGTTTTAGCATTGTTGAAAACAAAAATGGTGCGGGAAAGCGTGGTCTTGATATTTGAATGATTTTGTTCAATTTTTAACGTCGTTTTAGCATTGTTGCAAAAAAATGGTGCGGCACCAAAAAGTGAGTAGGGAGGGGACGGGAAACAACTTTGCTTTTTTTTATGCGGCCTTGAGAAGCACGGGAAGATTCACTCGGCCAAGAGGGTAGACTTGGCATCGACAAGTGAGTATTAAAGGGGCAATTCATGATCCACTTGTCACCCTCAAGGTCACCTCTGTCAAAGTAAAGTTCTTTAGCTTATAAGAATCATCAACTGGTATATGTTACAATTACAAAACCATTCTTTCATATGTGCTTGCATTTCTGAGAAAAGAGAGAAAAGTGTCATTTTCTAATTATTGTCTGGGCCCCCGACAGTAATTACAACACATTACGACAAAGAGTTTTTTCGAAATGCTGAAAAGCTTGTAACTTTAGAATAAACGGTCGGAATCAAGTGACATTTTCAGTATATGGTTATGTTGTACTCTGCATTTACTTAGCTAGAAAAGAAGCGAGGTTTTGTCACATTAAAATCATGAATTGCACCTTTAAACATACATATGACAACACTGTATTTTCTCTTTTGTTTGCTAGAAAATATCATTTTGCTTTGTTGGAGTGCTCAATTTGCATGTTGTATACGAATCATTCTATCAGACGGATATAAAGAAATATCGACATCTTAATGTAAAACAGAGTGAATTTGTTACCTATTCATTCAAGATCAACAGAAGGTATTTAAAATGTTTTTTTATAATTCAATAATAAATATTAGTACTACATCTGTCAAAATTAGAACAAAGTCGATTTTTCCCAACATTATGAAATTATGAGGTTTCGAAAAAGGCAAGAATTTTTGTAAATAATCCATTTCGCTCGTGAAATGGACTGTAGCCTTGATTTGTAAAACTCGGGAAAACAATTTTTGCCATGTAACTAATTACCTTTTGGCCATCTTCCCAAGCAAACGATAATTCTTTAGATTTGTCGCTGAAGCCAATCCATACATTCGACTTGCTCTTCACAGCTTGACCTGCGTGAAAATAATGCAACAAATGAAATTAATGTTGTTATGTGAAACTTATTTATTTGTTTTTGTTGATTAATTAATTATCTAATTAGTGAAACTTAATTATTGAGATCTTTGATTGCCACAGAAAGGGATTTTTTTTGACAGTGTGGTATTTTGCAATTTTATAGTGAATTCCCCTTTTGTGTAAAAATAGGCAATTGATTGCATGAACCTATCAGGTGATTATGGGAATTTCCCAAAGTTTACAGAAATAGATTTGTTGACTTGAATATAATTATGCTTGGGAAAATCCCACACATAGCGAACTGTACAATTTACTATGTTAAATATAATTATGACATCGTGGGGGAATTTTGAAAAATAAAAAATGTAGAAACTTTGGGCTTACAAGCACACTTATATGTACATACTTATACTAGTACATGTATGTTAAGATTAGTGATATTTCAGTATACGAAGCTCATTACTTTTGCCATATAGAAACACAAGACATCATAATACCGTATTTATAAATATCATATCGTGCAGTAGCAAGCAATTTGGAGTAAGAAGGCAGTTTGACGGTTTTACACGGAGTGGAAAATATTTATTTATTTATAACATTAGACAGAAAGCCACGCTAATCCCAATATTGCATATGCATTAAATTCAAGGGACAACCTCCACAGTGTGAAAGATAGAATATTGGAAAGAATTTTCGATTTTAGATGCAGGAGGAAACCGAAGTGCTCGAAAAAACCTGCGAGGACCAATATGGATCGACAACGAAGTTCACGTACAACCTAGGTCCGGAATCGAACCCGGGCCGCAGTGGTGAAAGGCGAGGACAGAAAGCTGCGCCAACCAATCCCAAAATAGATTACAGAAATAGATTACAAGAAACTCACCTTTGACGAAATTGTTTTCCTTTTTGCTCAGGATACTCGTCAAGTGTCCACCACGTCTCACACAATCAGTCTCGGCATCTTTGTATTTTCTTGCAACCGTGCCAAAACGATAGCAGTTCTTTCCGTATCGAAGAGGGAAATTACCGCCACATTTACCTAAAAATATTTACAACTGGTTTTATACTTGTACGTATAACTCATTCATTCATTTTATTGATTTATTAAAAAATACAGTTATTTTGAAAGACATAAACATGCATACGATAAAATAATAGAAAAAACATGAAACAACAGTGGCCAAGCGGTTAGAACACTTGGCTCATAAAACGGATGTTGTAGGTTTGATCCCCTGTAGGCACTACTGGTTGGGAAATGTATTCTGGTTTCCTTGGGCAAGAACCTTTACGCTAATTGCTCCATGGTTCTGAAGCCACGACTACCAAAATCCAAATAATGTATTTTTATTTGCAAGTTTTCATGCTTCAAGATTTCGCATTTACATTTGAATTCACCATATTCACCTCCACAATTAAGTTCAGTTATTGATGTAGGGCTACGCATTTATAACGACATATAGTTTAATGTGAGACATGTTTTACGTCTTTAAAAGAGGCGAGCAGCAAGTGCTCATCGGCTATGACATTGTACAAGTTGAGATCCTATTGCGCCATGGAACAGTAAAACTAAAGGTTTCTCTTGCTGATTGGTTTTGCTGAAAGATGCATGCATAACCATATTGGGAGGGTTTAACGCAAGTTATTACAATTTGTCCAAATTGACTCGGTTAATTATATATAATACATTCCTGATTTCTACTGGACATCGCAATGAGTGTTATTTTAAAGTGGTCAAATTGATGGAAGTAACTGCATCGGTTCCGTGTACCAAAATAAGCAACTACAATCAGGGAAAAAAGTCATTGGAACACTACAATCTTTTCATGTGCATTCATCCGTTTAAAACACTAGACAAAACAGTAAGAGATGGGTAAGTTGAAGGCAATAAAGAACTTTTCTCTTCTGACCATCCCCTTCCTCACCCCTGTTTCAATGTTGGATGTAAAGATGCTACTTGTGTTCGGATCAACATTGAGTGGGTAACGGGGAAAGCGTGCGAAATCAATGACATGCACAGATAATTGTACCAACACTTTTTTCCCTAATTGTAGGTTAAACGTTGTTTCATATTTTTTGTCAAATCCGATGACTTTACTGCTATACTTGAATTTACCAGCTTGTTATAGTAAATTATGGCTTAAGTTATGTATGACAACACTTTTCCGCTGATTTCTGTCGGAATATTATGAGATTCAGTTGACAAACATATTAACAATCTTACCAGCTGTTCCTCCAGTACCCGGTTCACCGGGTTTCTCGCCTCCAGATTGGCTTTCGCCGCCCTTGCCTGTAAATTAAGTGTATATTTAGCTGATCTGTATTTGTGACCCGTCATATCGAAAGGTATCTTAAGGTCGGCATAGTAAATTACAAGATACGGGCCATTGAAGCTGAGCATATTCAAAAATCACGTCCAAGGTCAAATTTCTAATTTCATCCGAAATATTACCTTTGAAGTGTATTCTATCATATTAATCAGGTTATAGCATCCAAAACATAAGACAAATGTTGAAAAAATGCATTTAAAAATCCTTTCTCCATTCAAATTTACCACTACCGAAATTTTAAAACTCAATTTTCTCGGAACTATAGTTTTCTGAATCAGCCCGATGCCTTTTGCAAATTTGGATGTAACTTTGCAATCGAACATCCAATAACCAAAAGCAAGATGTCATTTTAAAGCTTACAATAATAATCTTTCAGATGATACCAAAAAATTAATTTTCATTGTGGGACCCTTAAGGTACCTTTCGATATGATAGGTCACATTTCTTATAGAGTTAAAAGAATGACAACGGTTTTCCGCTAATTTCTGTCGGAATATTATGAGATACAGTTGACAAACATATTAACAATCTTACCTCCGGTACCCGGTTCACCGGTATTTCCGCCTCCAGATTGGCTTTCGCCGCCCTTGCCTGCAAATAAAGTGTTTATTTAATTAACCTGCATTTCTTACAGTATTTCGTGACTTTATGTAACATCTATCATTTTTAGAGAGTTCTAAACTTCTATTTGAAAAGTTCAGGGTTCACGGCCTGGTCTGGATATCTCAGTATTGCCTTTGTTAACAAGACCATTTACTGTATTGGTTCTCCTCACCAAGATGACAGATGTGCATGCAAATGGTACTGGGAAGGTTTCACTTTAAGAAAAATGGAAATGTGTTCCCGGTTGGAATTGGGTGCAACAGCTGTTTGTATATAATTTTCAGTTCTGGCTTTGGCTTATACATTTGTTAAAATATGTTGGATATATTTTAGGCCTAAAGTACCGTGTAATAAGTTTGTCTCCACATGATAATACACAGCAGATCATGAAAACATTGTAGGTATATGTCTTTAACTTGTAAACTTACTGACGCAGTATGATCGAGCTTTTCCTATATTGCAATATTGCCAACGTTTTTTGGAATCTGTCGTATAACACCAGGCGCCGCCTGCTGTCCCATCTGGATTTCTGCAATAGTTGTGATTTCCAAGGCCTTTATTTTTGAATTTGCTTGGTGTCCTTGTATGTTTATGTGGCGACTGAGAAGTCCATTTTTGACACGTTTTACCATTTTTAGTCTTAGCCACAACACCACGGTAGTCCGTTCCACGTTTTTTAGTGTAACACTCCTTATCCGATCGATCTCCTGTATATTGAAAAAAAGAAGAAGAAACCTTTCAATGACTATACTATAAAATCTCTAAAATGTGTGTTAAAGAGTCCTCCAAGCCTGGTTAGCACCTATGTCATAAATTCCCAAAACGTTAATAGCTTTGATTCATTAGAATATGTTCGTATGTCCCAAAACGCATCTTGAAAGTAACATAAAAACGGGTATTTCTGCACGATCGACATGGTTAAAAGTTTCGTTGTGCGTAGATGACATTATGCGCAGTACGTAGTAATATGGTCGAGTGCGCAAAGTACCCGGATTTATGGTACTTTCTGAAATAGGGGAAAAAAGGAAAGTAGTCTATTCAGGATTATAATCATTTTAAATCATTTCAACATGAAATTTGAAAATGATACAGCTGTTATACAGTTTGAGATGGTTTTACATTTTTTCTTTTTCTTCAACTCTTAAATGATGTAATAGAGAAAGGCCGAGTATCACAACTTTCGTGGAAAATAAAACATGCCAAGGCGAAGCCGAGGCATGTTTTGTTTTCCACGAAAGTTGTGATAAACGAGGCCGTTCTCTTACTTAACACCCACCTGAGACCGATCTGTTAATTGTACAATCAACTGGCTGTTTTTTACACTTGAAAATTCTTACAAGTCTCTATGAATTGAATACAAGATGATTCAATACAATCAATATTCGATTCATTTGATAAGTTGACTCTGTCTAATAAAGATGTGATCCATGGATGTGTTAAGTTGTAGGCCTACAATGTTGTACTGAGAAAATACTGGATTTGATAGCAAAATGGATTTACAGTATTGTATCTATTTGTAGAATTGCTCCTGAAAAAAAAAATGAATTGAGTATTACCATTGAATGGGAAAATGTTGTCAAAAAGACACAATCATGCAAATCACTCTGGATTTATAGCTGATTTTGGTGTCATTTACTTTCATCATTGGATTTATTGTAAGCACCATTGATTCTTGTGTCGACAGAGTATGTGAGCTTTGTACCAGATTTTGCTGAATGTCTGCTTCACCTGGGCAGAAATATGTAAGTTTGGATCGTTGTACATTTATATTTTCTTAACTCCTTGGCATAATTTTATCTGTTAGGCCTACAGTCATGATAAAATATTTGAAATCATTAACTTGTTAATTCCTCTAAACCTCGCCATAAATAACATAATTGATGGAGGTGCATCCAGTGGCGGCACCACGTGGGGGCATGGGGGGGGCATTTGCCCCCCCAAGAAAATTTTTTGCCCCCCCAGCTTGCCCCCCCAGAAAAAAAATTCAGAAGCTTTTGGGCGCAAATTTCTCTCAATTACCCTTTTTATTGATCATTTTACATAAAATGTATAAAATTTGCGGGCTTCGCGCGTGCTTCACCATTAATATCATTCTTTTAGTCAAAAATGGGCGTTTTTTACCCAAAATAAACAAATTTGTCCGAAAAAATTTCGTGCGCTACGCGCGCATTACATTTTTAGGTCTATAATTTTTGCGCGCTACGCGCGCGATTTTTTTTCCAATTTGTTTGCCCCCCCCAGAAATTTGTCTTGCCCCCCGTTTGCCCCCCCTGAAATGAGATGCTGGTGCCG
>JXSR01S053358.1:3586-14830 GCA_000969725.1 Ophiothrix spiculata
TAACATATATCTATATTTAACACATATCTATATTCGTAAAATATTTAGCAGAATGTGAAGAAAAATTATAGTTTTTGAAAGTTTGTTGCTTTGCCGTCTTCATCTGTTTCCAAGTGCCATGCCTTGCAGATACTCAAGTACCTGACACGTGATGAACAGTGCGCCGACCAATGTGTACAGATTAAATGCACCTCCCTTGGGGAAGCGGGTTAGTGTAGCGGTATTTCCCTCTCTTTGCACCAATGAGGTCCCGGGTTCGAGTCCCGCGCCCGGCGCCTTATGTGCATTTGGTTTTCAGTCCATGCTCGCTTTATCTCCGGGTCCTCCGGTTTTCCTCCTGTACTAAAACTGAATATTAAGAAAGATCTAGGACCCCAATGGAAATAAGTTTCATTAGAGGCTTTCTTGGGTTATCCTTGGCTATTAGCCTAAATAATTCTTTCTTTCTTTTCTTTCTTTCTCCATGTACACTGTGCCATGCTTGACACATTTATTTCAATATCAATATGGGTTCATCACAAATCAACAACGGCATTAACTTTTATATTAATATTTAGCTTTTTCACCACCTTAAGTTAGGGAGTGAAACAACATTAACTTACATATTTCTTGTGCTCTGTCGCTGTGTTGATATCCCCAACTTTCAGGCTACTTGTTACATGTTGCCATAGGCGACGGGATTCAAATGTTCCTTGTAAGCTGATTGGTCTAATCTTTTTTGGAATGCTAGGTAATTTTGAAGTGTCTGTTACTTTTTTTTCTCCCTGAAACATACAAAAGCAATAAATACATGAATCACTCTCAGCTGCAGACAAAGTTGCAAACGTTGGTACCACATTATGCTACCTGCTTGGGTTGATGGCTCATCAGTTTGACCTACTGGTGCATGAGAATTACAGAAAATTTGGTTTTCATTTGATAAATAATCAACTTTGTCACCTTTGGTGCACTTACTCTAAAAATCTGAAAATGCTCCAATAGAACACTGATCGGCACTGTCTATTGAAATAATATTTTTATAATAACATGTATATCAAATGTATAATGATCAATGGTTCACATGCTGTATTCAAATTATATGTGCAATTCTTCCAGTTGATAGATTTTATTATTAGGCTTGTTGAAGGTTTTGCATCCAAAGTCAGTTGCTGCCCAAGTGACATTGGCTCACACTTTAAATCCCATCGAACCCAAAAAACGTTTCCCTTGGCCTGATATATATAGGTAAAGTAGAAGCTTAGATGGGATGAAACATTTGCTCTCATCCAGCTGTACACTATCCATCTAAGCGAATATCTTTTTACGCCGAGCCTAAGGACCAAAGTGGAAAGAAGTGTATCTTATTGCATACTTTTGAGTGTTTGTAACTTTGAAAGTATGTTTTTCCAAAATAAAATGAAATGAAATGAAATGAAAGCATACTTCTGTTGCAGTGCATATTGCACCCAGCTAAATAAATTGCTTTGCAACAAGCAAATGCATCTTCTACATGTCACCTTTTAATCCCTTAGTGTTGTCACTTTCTACATCTCCACACAACAACAAAATTCAAAATCCAAAATATCACAGCTCTCCTACTGGAATGAAATTTCTACTTCAAGTTAAAGGAGCTCGGTCCGATTTTTCAAAACTTAGTTTTCAATGTCATATGAAAGATTACCACTAAAGAAGTCTAGGTTTCAAATTTCAGCTGAATCGGTCAAACCGCTTTGATTTTCTTTTCATTTTCGTATTTCAGAGCCACCTATACGTTTCTGAATAAAATTAATTATGGTTACCATAATTAGACACATTTTCATACATATCTCCAAAACAGAACATAACTCAGCTGTGAAATTTCACACGGGTTATGAGAAAAATATGAACAATATTTTGGTACAAAAGTCTCAAAAAGTTTGAAAAAAAGTTGAAGCAATCGGACCATGCTCCTTTAAAGCTACTTAAACACAACTGTTGAATACATTCATTGCTGAATTTCATAATTTATCTTTGAAAACAAGAAACCCTATAATATGCAATAATAACTTACGGATGCATAGGACAATTCTAGCGTTCCATTCCACTCTCCATTCACCCTACAGATGACTGTATTGCTGGGATACTTACGGATGCATAGGACAATTCTAGCGTTCCATTCCACTCTCCATTCACCCTACAGATGACTGTATTGCTGGGATACTTACGGATACATAGGACAATTCTAGCGTTCCATTCCACTCTCCATTCACCCTACAGATGACTGTATTGCTGGGATACTTACCGATGCATAGGACAATTCTAGCGTTCCATTCCACTCTCCATTCACCCTACAGACGACTGTATTGCTGGGATTCTTGACTTCTGCGCTGACTCTATGTACTTTACCACCATAAAACGGCTGCAAAACACACAAAATTACACTGAAAATATCACAAATGTGTCCTGTAGCTAGTCACAAGGAAAACAATATATATTTCTCATTTATTCACAAAATCATAGTTTGCAAAAGGAAGATTTGCTATGGATAAAAATAGTCCAGCCAGACTTACTGAATTATCAATTTTACACAGTGGACTGTTGTTTTGACTTATTACACATGAAGAAGTTCACAACATCTGATACCATTCAATTTAACTTTTCTTCATAAATACCAACTTTACCTTTGATAATGAATTTCCAAAAAGCTTCAGGGAACTTAATTGTGACTATCCACCACAAAGCTCCAGATTCTGCTCGTAATTTAATTGCAGATTCAAAAATGAAACTTGTTTGAATTCATGTGACACTTAAAAGTAAAGGTAACGATTCTTCAAAGGATAACATGTCACAAAACCGAAAACCGATAAAACAATCAAAAAGTTTTTATTTTATATACATTTCAAATTCAAGTTATCAACTACCTTTAAAAAATGTTTCATGTCTCATAAATTTTGGAGTTTTCAAATTTACTTTCTGCTAATCCTGTCTGGTAGATAAATCCTACAAAGTTACACTTAACAATGAAGCTCATATAATTGTGACCTGATTCGAACAAAACTTGGGCAAAGGCGGGAACTCAAAATTTGCAATTTGTTGATTTTAGAAATCCTGAAATTACAAGCTTTATGTAATAATAACACATCACTTTAAGAATCGATCAATGTTTTGGATATAAAAAAACAATATATGATTCTGGATAGCTTTATTGAGCTGTATCTTATTACTTTGTACAAGTTTTGCAAAACAAAAGTCATAAATTCTCCCTCTTATGATTGAGCACTTAACCATCTTAGTGGGTTCAACTGAACATTCCATTATTAATTTTACCTTTGTATGAAATGTTATATTTGCTTGATAGTTGGTCTGAGGACACTGTATGGTGACTCTACCGCCTAGTTCCATCCAAGGTACTGTGAGGATTGACCTGCCATATGCACTGGGGAATGTGGCTGTGTATTCTTCCCCATGCTCTAATACTGAAATCACCCCTGAAATGGATAAAAACAGACAGATGTTATAAAAGAAACACTGCATTGCATGATGTGTTAAATCCAAAATCGTTTCCTAATATAGTTTATCTCTTTAACTCCAGAATAATATTTTCACCATCTGTCCTATTTCACCAGAAAGCTGTTCTGAGCGGTTCACAGAGCTCTCACTTTATGATAGCATACGATAATTGTAGAATTCCAGGGGTATTCTCTTTGCTAATAAAAACGATGGCACTAGATAGCTCTTTGATTCAACTGCTTACTGGCAAATTTTCGAATAATTTTGGCTTGTAGGTTTTTTTAGAGCTATTTGAAAAAGAAGTAGAAATTCCGGCCAATCGTGCACACTTTTGTGAGCAGCTTTCTAGAGTGAAAGAGTTTAACATTTTTATTACAAAGTTAACAGAAAGTCTTATTTTTTCATTGCCTGATGATACCAAAATCAGCACTGAAAATTAATGGTGACAATATAAATATGTTCAAAGTGAAAGTCTATATTTTAAAATAGATAGTTCATTAAACCTAATAAAACACCAAGAAAAATACTACTTTTGTCATTTTTTCAGCATATTTTGCGCATGTTGAAAAGTACTGAAATGGAAGGAGCCTTAGGCTCTGGCACAGGACTAGTGTATTTTGTATCTGTCAATGCATAATTTTGATCAGTAAGCTTAAGCGAAATTCATGAAAATTCACTGTTCTTTTTAACTCAGAATTTCATATTTTATAGACCAAAGTTCACTGAATTTAATGATATATCTTAGTGACTCTGAATATCTTCTGAAATTAAATAATTACCTCTTTGTTAACATCTTTGCGACCTTCATGAGTCTTGATTGCCGTCAAAGTTTAGCCGTAGAAATCAATGTTGCAATGGCTTGAATTCTGGCTCGTATCTCAGCCATTTTAGCTGAGCTTTTTGAGATTTTCATGATTTATGTTCAGAAGATATTTAACAGTCATGTCAGTAATGATGGATGTTCAGATTACGATATTTGTTGGAATATTTTGATCTTTGTGTTGATGTTTATGTGTCAAAATCGCCATTACCAAAACACAAGTGTTTGTACAGTACATTTCTCTAAACTTCAGAATCTTACGTAAAATTGAAGTGAATCGTTTGGACTCATGAGTTTAGTATCAAAAGAAAGCTGCTTCCTTCCAGATTTTATAAATATATTTGTTTTTGTAAATGATTCGTTTTGAAAGGTTTATTAATAAGTTTTGGTCCGATTTTATCGTGTTTTGAAATATGATCAGATTTGATTATATTCTAAGAATACTATAACTTTTATTGCCCAATGAAAACGGTCTTTTCGGCAGTGCGTCGCACACAGTAGCAAGTCAGGTTTCAGGTTGTTATTGCCTTCTTACGCATTGTTGTTGCATTCTTACGTGAATAACAAAAAGAATTCGTCACTTCAGCTCAACTTCTCGAAAGGTACAGACGTGTGTATGTGAAGCGGTACTTAAGCTTAGGCAAGCCCTGTGTGGGCGAGCCTAAGCTAGGCCATCATTTTGTTCATGTCTTTTACAGCGTATTCCAGGTAGTATCAGTCTTGGAGTGATGGTGGTATAATTCTATTTGGAAGCCCTCAGATTTTATTGAGTTAATTCTTGATGGAATCTCGGGTGAAAACCCGTGGGTGAAAATTTAGAGTTGTGACATCGGATGAAAGTCGTAGGATATGTTCCTTTAAAAATTGCGACAATTAGTCTTGACTCTCCAGGCTTTCTCAAGAATGGAAGAATGTGTAAATATTTCGTGTATAGTTTGATACTTTTGGTGCTTGTTTTATATTGCTTGTTCGTTGTTCTAAATTGTCAAATTTTGGCTGATCTTCGCGTAAATTGAGATCGTGCTCGAGTTTTGTGATGCACGATGTTTGGAATTCAAATTGTCCTTTTGTAAATTTAGACCAATACAGCATTCTTCCCTTCTTGTGTCCCGAAAAAGTTGAGAGTTGAGCTGGAAGTCCCGAAACTTAGAATCACAAGGGAAGCAAAAATAAAGGTAATTCAATTTATGATCGATAAGAATTTTAACCCATCCTTGCAAGACAATTTGCTGACCAATGTTCGTGAAGCGTCAGTGATTTATTTGCATTTGTTTCGTGACTAGTCGTGACGTCATTGGTTGAGCCGATCAGCTGATTAACAGCTGATCGTATGTAAACATTGAAATTTGTGTACCATAAAATATCGTCATGAAGCGCACCATAAAAGTACTCTTGCAATTGGTTGAAATTCGTATTGTTCTTCCTTGTGACATTTACATCTTCCTTGTGACATTTACATAAAATAAAGGCTACTTAAAATTCTCTAAAATTAATTTATGATTAAATCTTCAATGATCTTGTTCCAAAATTGGGCAATGGAAGTTTCTCTCTATTTGTGCAGTCAGTATCTGTAAGAAGGTCACATTAAAGGCTGTTGAGTGTTTTATTCATATTTTTTGCCATTATGCTCATGACAACCATAAATTAATTCCGTTGTCCATTTATTTTGTGTCTTCTTTCATTGTTCTTAGATTAAAGAAAGGGTATCAAAGAGAATATAGGCCTTCAACATAGAACAGATGTTTGTTTCAGACTTCATCAGTATCGAGAGTAATTCATGTGTTTCTGGTTAGACTGAGTTATGCGTCATAACCTCGAAACTACTTCTTGCTCGGAAAGTACTCTCATCAAGTGTGAAGCATCCATAGATTTGTTGAAGCTCAGGTAGAGTTGATACAAATCAAATCCCAGAAATCATTCTGGTTGGTATTTTCGATTGTAAGTTGCAGATTGGAGATTTCGTAGACTTTCAGGAATCTTTCGCATCATTCGTTATGGTTTGTATTTCTTTATTTTCTTATTCTAAATTGCGAGATCATCAACTTTTGGCCATCGTTTATTAGGAACCAGTAGCCTTGGGGTGGAATATGAACAAACGTTACCAGTTTATTAATCGTTGTTGTTCAATTCTTTATTAACCTGTTTCAGCCTTGTGAAACCAGTCGCCGGCATCCTGACGTCCCTTAAGAGTCCCGTAGTTTTAACATTGGGGGTGCCCTACCGGTTTTTGTTACAGTACTATTCAAAATTGTATAAAAAAATTTGAGGCTTAATATTCTGTCTTGATTTTGCCATTTATTTTCATGCACTTTCATGAATAATGAAAGGGCATGATAATACTGGATAATATCAGAAGTGATCACAAGCTCTAAACAATTGAGTTGAAAGTTGAAAGAGTAAATATTTCAGTGATAAACCATCCTGATGTGAGGAACTTAGACTTGGTCCAAATACCTTATCTTCTCAAACCATCTAAAACCATACCGTCAATCACAGACAACCCAAGGAACTTAGGATTTGGTTCAAATCACGAATTCATATCAGAAACTCTCCAAATGTGGCCGCTTACCTTTTATGACCATATTAACACCCTGGACATCCTCAGAAATTTCAATTTGGTCCAAAAAACTTCTCTTCTCCAACCATATTGACACCCACAAATTCTAAGGAACTTTGATTTGATTCTAGAATTTAAAACAGAAAACAACCTAATATGGCATCTTACCTTCTCCAACCATATTGACACCCACAGACATCCCCAGGAACTTGGATTTGGTCCAAATCCATGAATTCATACAGATATTTTTACTTGCACATTCAGCATAAAATGCAGACACTGAAATCAAACCATATGAACAATGTATAGTGTTAAATACTTATTACAACTCTTTAAAGTTAAAGAAAGTTTAAAACAAATAAAAAGGACTATCAGATTTATGGGAAAGAAATTTTTAACATGACTAGTAATCAATTCATCGGCATGTCATGATGGTCACAAACTCTGAACACATCAAGATACAATGACATTGTAAAGTTGTGATAACCATAATACAGACTATGAAAGTTTATGGAAACTGCATAATCAGGGTAATGAACTAAGCATCAAATGGCAATTGACATGCATTGTCATTCAGTCTTACTGCATTGTTTCCACAATTACACTTATCAAGAGGAATCATTAAAAAAACCGTTTCGTCTAGTGCTCTACGTTATCTTTTTCCTTTTATCTTTATGGTAACATCTGTACAGCCCTGTAGTTTTAAAAGTCCAGAAACGTTGAAAGTAACAGGGAAGATTTTGAACAGCTAGAATGCAGTACTCTCGATGCAACTGACTGCAAATACATGTACAGGGAAATGATGGTTTAAAATCCCCTCAAAGAAAGACAATATAAAGTGAGGTAAAGGGGACAGCCTGTATTGCACAGGTCGGAGTGCCCGTCTCTCTTTCGAAGCATCGATTAGGTCAGACTCCACAATTTATTATTTTTGAGGTGAGGGGTTCGGCACACCTTCCCAGAGAGTCTGTTACCTTCCCAGCATTGAAGAATGCCGGTACCCATTTGACACCTGGGTTGAGAGGAGCACATTAGGGTAGGTATCTTGCTCAAGGACACTAAACATGCCACTCATTGGATTTGAAGCCAAGACGCTCAATGCCCGATGATTAAGAGTCGGGGACATGCAGCATAAAATATATCACACCTTTAAATACTTTCAAGGTTTTTTTTCAGTCTATAGATTTCCATCAATAGACATCACCCGATAATTAGTCTATACATCCTTGTGTTGTATTGGTCCCACAGGCATCATGCAAAATCATAAGATTACATATTGATCAGTGTCGATCTACAAATATTAACAGACTGTGAATACACCAACACTTGACTAATCTTTTGATTTGATTCCAACAACTGGTCTCTCACAAGGACTCAAACAAGGGCTTGAAAGATGGTGAGATTGCTAACCTCTACACTATGACATTTTCTAAAATTACAAGTAACAACACATACAAATAAAAATCAAAACTTACCAGGTGGGTGATGTGATACTTGTTCCGCCGTGAACGTCACTCTATCACACCCAGTATTACCCGCGCCACTGATTTCAGATTGTTTACTCTCTACGTGTTCCTCACTCTTAGCAGCCAGTTTTGTTGATGGTGGTATATCCCAGGAACAATGGAAAGTTTCACCTATAATAGGGTTGTATGGTTTCTTTGCTAGCGAGCCCTGTAATATAGGATTATTAAGGGTTCAAGGTTTTATTCATAAAAAATGAAGATTAACACTTTTTCTTTATACTAAATAGAAACACTATAATGCTGGTTATACTTCTGGAAACTCTAGTTACTAGTGGTATTAATGCCCATGACGACGCAGCAAGTGTCAAGTTTGATTTTTTTCGACTATATGAATACACTAATCAGGTGACGGTAAATTAAAATATTTTCAACTGTCGGGTCTAGCTAGATGTTAGCTGCATCTTGCTAATATGTCAGGGCATCAAACAAATACTGGTCCACCATATAACACTCTGAGAATGATTTCCATTATAGATACTTACAATGAAATAATAATATACACAACAAGAGATCTGAGCACCTAAAAACATCTAGGCACTGATTAACCAGTTTGGTCTTGAATTATCAGAACTAAATATGTCAAGTTAAGAGAGAGAAATTCATGTTGACATAATTTAATTTTTTCAATAAAATCAACTTTTCTCATTTTTTAGTTCCCAATGTTGAGGATGTACAACTAAATTGATAAATCTCACCTTTCTTCCTACATGAAATGAACATAGGTAATATTCTACCACAGCAATCATCCTTGCTTCAGGGGTGGATAATTCTGCTATCCTGCAAAACACACACAAAATGAGTTTTTGTAAACCACAATATGACATTATCTCCCTTACACCAATGCAACAAATTTGCTACAGTTGGACTGATTCTTTATTATTACTTTTAGTGTGATCAGGGCATATCATTATTGCTACAGTGTGACCGAGTCTTTATCATTTTATTATCACCAAGTATCATGAAGGTAAGTGTTATGGTTCAAAAGATATGCCAAATAAACCAATTTTTGTATAAATTATGCAAATATGCAATATTATGCTGGAATAGCAGGTGACATAACTGAAGACCTCCTAGACCACTAACCTAATATTACAAATAAAAGTCAAATAGTATGGAAGATATTACAATTAAACCAATTTCTAATTTTGCATAAAGGTGACAATAGATGATGTCAACATAAATAAAACACCAAGATTAGAGTTAAAACTAACTTGACTAAGCAGAAGCGAATTTATGTGCCAATCACACACCAAACAAATAAATCAGGATGTGTCAGGAAATAAATGTACATTTCTGACAAAACCTAATCTCTAGTGCAAAAGTCAGAACAAAAAACAAGTGAATCAAAAATGCAGAATCTTCCAAAATATGTTAACTCACTCACTCACCTTACAAACATGTCAGGATGTGCCATGAAGTCAGCATACATTTCTAACAAAGATCTCTTCTCTAGGATGAACGTCGGTAGAACAACCTACAAAATAATCAGGAAAATTATCAAAAACCTAATTACAAATGAATGAATGTACTGACATGCTTTCTTTTTGCAAAAGCTAGTTACTTATTACACATCTTATGTTAAAGATGTGAAGGACTTAACATTTTTATAGAATATTCTGTGTTCCTTGATATCTACCATCTCTATCCATTCCTTGTTTCATGTCTTGTTGTCGAACAGTTGATCTATATGTTTACACCTTGTAAGATCTATGCCTAGCTTGAGCTGTGATAATAGAGAAAGTATTACACTTAAATTTTCTTCTACAACACCAAAGTCTCTGTCCTTCCCATCTCCTATGTTATTCATACATGTTTCCATTTGTCTTGTCTGTCTACCTGTCCTACACTTACCCTTGTGAGATCCATGCCTAGCTTGAGTTGTGATAATAGATGTAGTATAACACTTTTATGTTCCTCTAAGCCACCCAGATTTCTGTCTGTCTTTTGTCTCATGTCTTTTCCACCCCAACCCTTTGTCTTGTCTGTCCTACACTTACCCTTGTGAGATCCATGCCTAGCTTGAGTTGTGATAATAAATGAAGTATAACACTTTTATGTTCCTCTACGTCACCCAGATCTGTCTGTCCCTTGTCTCATGTCTTGTCCACCCCGTCCGTGTCATCCTACACTTACCCTTGTGAGATCCATGCCTAGCTTGAGTTATGATAATAAATGAAGTATAACACTTTTATGTTCTTCCACACCTCGCAGATCTCTGTCTGTCCCTTGTCTCATGTCTTGTCTACCCCGCCCTTTGTCTTGTCCGTCCTACACTTACCCTTGTGAGATCCATGCCTAGCTTGAGTTGTGATAATAGATGAAGTATAACACTTTTATGTTCCTCTACGTCACCCAGATCTCTGTCCCTTGTCTCATGTCTTGTCTACCCCCGCCCTGTGTCTTGTATGTCCTACACTTACCCTTGTGAGATCAATGCCTAGGCTTGAGTTGTGATAATAAATGAAGTATAACACATTTATGTTCCCCTACGTCACCCAGATCTCTGTCCCTTGTCTCATGTCTTGTCTACCCGCCCTGTGTCTTGTCTGTCCTACACTTACCCTTGTGAGATTCATGCCTAGGTTGAGTTGTGATAGTAAATGAAGTATAACACTTTTATGTTCTTCCACACCTCCCAGATCTCTGTCTGTCCCTTGTCTCATGTCTTGTCTACCCGCCCTGTGTCTTGTCTGTCCTACACTTACCCTAGTGAGATCCATGCCTAGCTTGAGTTGTGATAATAAATGAAGTATAACACTTTTATGTTCTTCCACACCTCCCAGATCTCTGTCCGCCTCTTGCTTTGTGTCAGGTACCTCATCTGCTGGATTGATATCTGTAAATTACAACATATAGATGAGAAAATAAAGCTT
>JXSR01S053369.1:0-11589 GCA_000969725.1 Ophiothrix spiculata
CTATTTTTGATATATTGTTACTGTAATTTTGCATATGTGGAAGAAATAAATGATTGATTGTTATTGTCATTCATTCATTTATTCATTCATTTGTTCATTCATCATTTGGTCGTCTGACCATCCATCCAACCGCCCATTCATTCATTCATTCATTTGTTCATTCATCATTCGTTCGTCTGGCATTCCGTCCGTCCATAATTCATTGATTCATTTGCTTTTTGAATTGGAGGCACATTAAAACTTCTTTTTGATACACCCTGTATATATCTGGTTAAAATTTAACCACATAATAGTGATAAGCGGCGAGTTTCTATTGAACACCGTTTTTGCAAAATTCAAATGTGGAAAAAGTATTTAGATCCCATCAAAAACTTCGACTATGGACCGACCCTAACTCAGGGTCGGTCCAAAGTCGAAGATTATGATATGCTTGATTTATCATGTCCACAAATACTTGCACATGCAGACAAAGTCTACAAAATTGATCTTTTCAGCTAAATTGATTTTTGTATCAATCCCTTTCTTTGATATATTGTGCATAAATGTGTCCTTCAACTTTATTGTAAGAAAATATTAATGAATCAGAGGGAAAGCATAAAATATTTTGAAAATATTGGTTCACTCCATAGATACTGCACAGTAAGTTTCACTCCAGTAACAATGAATGAGTAAGCCAAATTCAACAAAGTCGTCCGACAGAATACTGCATAATCCACCAAATTGGTGTGTTTACGCAATACTAGTGCCCACATGCTTGATTTATCATGTCCACAAACGCTTGCACACATAGACATAGCACAAAAAAAATCAGTGTCTCAAAAAACTTTCCAAACTTTTTTGGTAAGCTTTTAAATGTATGGTGTCCTTGCCAATTACCATTCCATTTCAGATTATGAAAATGTTGATACAGAAGAATGAAGAGATTGAGTCAACGCTGAAGCAAACAGAGGAACAGAGGGAGAAAAAACGAGAGATAGAAACGTTACAAGAAGAGGTTGACAAACGCGATGATGATATCAAACTACTGCAGAAACAACTCAAGGAAGCTGAACATATACTGGTCAGTGCAAAGCTTGGTGAACTTAAGCTTAACACCACTGAATCTTACAATTTCAAACATCTCTTGAGAAAGTCAGGAAAATGCATTAAGACAACAGAAAAAATAAAACCTTCCAAAGGGCTGTGTCGATCTTCTTAATCAGTTACCCAGGACTGCAGTTGCCTAAGGCGACAAAAAAACACCCTGTTTTACGGGCCCGACTGACCCTAAATTTGCGATTTTGAAGATATGTATTTTTTTAGTTTAAAAATCAAAATCATGAAAATCATTTTTTGGCTAAAATTTGTCATTTTTGGTTACATTTTTAAGGAAAATTTCTTTGTAAAATTTTTTCAGTTTTTCTCCCAATTTAGGGGGATTTTTAGGTTATTCTGGGCAAAAAAATTGCTCAACCGACCGAACCTACTTGGAAGGTCTGCCCGCCCGTAAAACAGGGTTTGTTTTTTTCGTCACCTAAGTGCTAAACTTTTAGCTCAGTGGAAGAACATTAATTTTGCCTGTCCATTTCTAAGGAGAATAAAAACAAAAAAGCTTACACATAATGGGTCTTCAACAATAGAGAGGGGTGTGAGACTCAGGCAATGAAAAGTCCCGAAAATAGTGACAAAAAGATCAAAGGCTAAAGAAAAGCCAAAATTTTCAGGTCTTTCAAACATTTAAAATCATCTTAAAAACTGAACTCTGACACTCCAGTAAATTTTAACCATGTTAGAAATTATGAAAGAGAATTTTGATACGGATGTGCCTTAGAAATATTTAAGCAGTACAGTTGAAATAGGCCTAGATACCTTTCCGGGGATGTAGGCCTTTCAGGGAAATAAGCCAACAGAGACTTGGAGCAAGTCCAAATATTAAATAAAGTCTTCTTGATAGGAATTAAAAGCGTTTAAGCAAATCGAGGATTGAGAGCCAGAAGGCCATATCTGCAGGAAGAAAAAAAGAGCCACAAGGCCGTATTTGCACCTTTGTTGCATGTGCAAATGCAGCCTTTTGCCTTTTTTTTCCCCTGCAGATACAGCCTTCTGGCTCTCAACCCTCGAAATGTCTCTCAGGTGACTCGCAGGCATGAGAATGTTCAGGTTTTTACCTGAATTCAGGTATTTTCATGTTCAAAAATCCACAATTTCTTTGAATTTCAGCCTATTTTTGCTCTTTTGTCATCATTTCAGGTATTTTTATGGATGTGCATTCTCATGCCTGGGTGAGTGAATGTCTTTGGTTGCAAACCAGGCCTTACCTGCATCTACAAAGCAAGTCAGATTTCACCTGCAAAATGTCTTTTGATTCCAAAATCTAATGAAAATAATGAAAAAAGTTGACGCAATCAAACTTAGCTAATTTAGATATTGCCTTTTTTGTTTCAGGCAAAAGCCATCTATGAAGCCAGGGAAAAATTAAAAGCAATAGAGAAAGCGAAAAAGGGGGCAGTATCGGCAGATGAACTCATCAAATATGCGCATAGGATTAGCGCAACTAATGCCGTGTCAGCACCTCTATCATGGGCACCAGGTTAGTCGTTCTTTTGTTAAGGTAAAGTAAAAATAGTAAAGTTGAAACCGATGCCTAATTGCCAATGACCGTTTTGCCTGTCACATTTCCTTACCAGCATTTAGGCCAGATTCCACTGTACCGTGCATGGTTGTGGAGGGTATCCCTGGACAAAATCGAGTACAAAAATAGTACAACATTCCTAAGGTGCACATTTGGAACAGCGCCTTACCATAAAGCTGTATGTTTAATAATGTGCATTACTGCATCTCCACATTTTTCTGTATCACGTAAACCCGAGTTCTACCTGTTACATACCAGTACCCATTTCCTTCACCTGAGTGGCGAGGAATAGTGTGGATATTGCTCAAAGACTCAGAGTTTTAACCAACAACCTCTTGGTAATTGGTAGATTTTAACGGGTTCGCCGTCGTACAAGTTTTGACCGGTCAAGCTTTCGTCAGGAGTAGCTCTGACTTCTTCAGGACAAATATTATTATAAAGACATGTGGGCGGTCACTTCCCACTGATGACTCGCATGAGCCATTCACTAAAGGCTGCCCCTTGCCAACAGTGTTAAAAGCAGATCACCTCTTTGAAATTGTGGTGGCTCCGAAAAGAGCCTATCTGAAGGCCACCCCTTGCCAACAGATTCACACAAAGGCAGGTTGCCCCTAACCTCTAATGTGTTGTTCTTATGAGATATTTGTGTCTCTTAAAAGAGTCTTTCTGAAGGCTACCCCTTGCCAACAGTTGTTTGCACAAAAGTAGGTTGCCCCAATACCTCTAATGTGTGTATCAAATGATAAGGCTGTCCCTTGCGTATTAAGTCTCCAACCGAACAGATTGATACCTGATCGAGAAGATTGATACCTGATTCTCACATTAGAGGTTAGGGGCAACCTGCTTTTGTGTGAATCTGTTGGAAAGGGACAGCCTTCAGGTAGGCTCTTTTCGGAGCCACCATAATTTCAAAGAGGTGATTTGCTTTTAACACTGTTGGCAAGGGGCAGCCTTCAGTGAATGGCTCATGCGAGTCATCAGTGGGAAGTGACGGCCCACATGTCTTTATAACAATATTTGTCCTGAAGAAGTCAGGGCTACTCCTGACAAAAGCTTGACAGTTCAAAACTTGTCCGACGGCGAACCCGTTAAAATCTACCAATTGTTATGAATTCCCATCGTAAAAGCCTTTCTCAAAAAAAAAAAAACTCTTGGTAATTATGAATTTAAAGCTCTAACCACTGTGCCACAGAGCTCCAGTCCAAAGAGCTTAGATTTTGCAAATCATAACATCATATATCTGCTATTTTACAGGTGATCCCAGAAGGCCTTATCCAACAGACTTGGAGATGAGAATGGGGATTCTTGGAAGACTTAGCAACCTCCCACCAGCCCCTCCCGGAGCAAATGGAATGGAAGAAGGGTCGGGTGCAGGTAAGGTCAAGTAACAAAATAGAATTGCCTCTCATCCAGGGGGATTCTGGGTAGACTAAGCAATCTCCCACCAGCCCCTCCCGGAGCAAATGGAATGGAAGAAGGGGCAGGTACAGGTAATACCAAGTAACAAAATAGAAATGCTTCACAACTTAAAATCTACACAACAAAATTCCTAAGCTGCAGATAACACAACAATAATTGTACGGTTACAATCTTCTGCAAAAGTGTTGGGACACTTAGTGATATTAAGCACTCTCCCCTTAATCAATGTTGAGTATTTTAGACACATGTGTGCACAACATTGATTCAGGAGGGGCGGGAGGAAGGGGATTGAAAAAGTTTTGTAAACGGTAACAACTTACGTTGTCTATAAGATCGCAGAAGCAATTTTGCATAAATGGCCAACCTTTTTTATTGTCATTGTGTGCATAGCATTAGTGTCCCAACGAGTTTTGCAGAAGATTGTAGCTACTAGGCTACTGGTTAGATCGAATCCAGTATCTGCGAGTCATTACGTGTCACTGTTTTGGAAAATTTATATCTATTGCTTGCAGCTAATCATAAATTATTTATAGCTACAGGGCAAAGACAACTTGTTTATATGTAATTAGAAAAAAATGTACATTTTAGCACTCACAGGGTCATTTGTTCTGCTAGACTGGAGAGCAAGGTTAGCTATTCAAACAAATGTTTTAGCAAATGAATTGTTGCAATATGCTTGCTCTTTCAGCAAACTCAACAAATATTTAGAAATTGCTCTATGCTATGGTAATATTCACACATTTTTGACACTAAAGGTGCAATTCATGAAAATGACAGCGCGGTGTAGATGTACGCACATATCTGATGTGCAATTCTTAACTTGAATTGGAATGTTTTATATGAAAATGTATGTTCTCATTCATCCAGTAGAAGTAAATATATGAAGTACATAAATCTACAACCATAGGTGGTAACACACAAGCGCTTTAGAAAGGTTGGGTTTGCAAAATCAAGAAAATAGATAAAAGGGTGGGTTTCTTGATTCCATAGTTATAAAGGGTGGTTTTGTAAAAAGGGTGGATCAAAATTATCAAGGGTGTGTTCTTCACTGAGACTTGATCAAATGCAAATTCCCTGCAAATTCCTATGCATAAACTATGTTGATCATGATGCAGCAACAATTGAATAATCCAAAAAGTGCATGGTTCAAAACACATGGTTTTAAATTTTAGTAATCTGTGCTAGGAATACCAGGCCCGTATCAAGGATTTTTCAGAGGGGTGAGGAATACAGAGAGTAATACATGACTTCCAAATTACCTTATTATTGAAGTCCAATCAAGATACGCGACACTCATTTTCATTATAGATGCGTAGTCGCACACGCTCTCATCATGCGCACCCTGCTGATTTGATTTGTAGGAAATTTAATGATTCTAATAATAGTACACATATTGTGGTGCATGGTAGTCAAATCTAATATGGCCTAAGGGTGGGTTTTGACTTTACAGTATAAAGGATGTAATTTTCATATAAAGGGGGGGGGGGGGGTTAAAATTAAAAAGGGTGGGTTAAGAATGACACTGCCAACTATGATAACTGGAACTTTGTCAGATGACCAATTCCAGGAATGGGCTATTCCAGTTAAAATCCATACAATCCCTATGGAAGACATTACCTTAACCTCCCACGCAGGGAGTGTGAATTTCAAATGGGGTAACCTAAATTGGTGACTCCATTTAAAACTCACACTCCCTGTGTGGGAGATTAAGGTAATGTCTTCTATAGGGGGTGTATGGATTTTAATTGGAATAGCCCAATATGCCTGTTGAAGACCATTGGTAACAGTTGCAATGTTGCACAATTGCAAAGTAAGGTCCAGTTATAGATTTATTTACTTCATATATGGAATGTTTTATGTTTGAATAGGGGTATAAATTTTTGTGACTATGGTGTCTATTGTTTTTTGGCATATAACTGACTTAGTTCTTGATCTTAAAATGTCTCAAATTAATAAAATGATATACACTCATCCATTATAAGACATGAAGATGATAGATGACAGGCAAAACAATCAATCTTATCTTTTATTCTCTGCATGCTGCATTCTGGTTTGCATGAAGGGCATTCAACATGTATGGTTGCTTATTTGTTTTTGTCGGGTGATTTTCTGTTTGGTTTTGACGGCCATGTAAACATGTAAAGGCTTGCACTTAGGTTTGCACTTCTTTTTACAAACTATGAAATAATATTCTTCTTGTTGTTTGAATAATAAATTTGCATTCCATTTTGCTGGGAAAATGAGACAAAGTCAATGCACTTTCAGTAAATTTTGATTGCTATATTATTCAATCGGTCCCTACAGGCCTCATGAATTGAAGCATTAACTCTCATCTGTCCTATTTGGATGGCAAGCTGCTCAGAGCGGCTCACAGACACCTCACTTTAGGCCCAAAAAAAATAGATTATGTTCCCCTCAGCGACCGACCTTACTCAAAAATTTTAAAACAAATTATTAGGGTCAGGAAAGCAAAATTGGGTGCTTTTTGAGAAAATATTTTGAAAATAGTGGAAAATTTGGTACTTTAGGTGCTTAAAAAAAAAAAAAAATTCCGACCGACCGACTTAATTTTTCAGAAATCCCACTTGAGGGCAACACAACAATTATTTTTTTTGGCCTTATGATAGCATATGATAATTGTAGTGCACCAGGGTTACTCTTGTTGCTAATAAAATGATGGTGCTAGATAGCCCTTTGTTTCAACTGCTTGCTGGCGAATTTTCAACCAATTTGGGCTTGGTAGTTTTATTTTACAGCAATTTGAAAACATTGCGTCGAATTAGAAATAACAGCTTATCTTTCACGCATTTGAGAGCCGCTGTGAGCGGCTTACCTGAGTGAAAGAGTTAAAATTGACCATGTGTGCCATAAAATGCACATTTATTAACCTATAATCTTTGTTGTTTTCGCTCTAGATGACACAGCTTCTGGCATGACATGGCAACCGTCCAGCGAGATCACCGCCAGTCTTACAACAGCATCAGCCATTGCTCACCATGGTAACGGACTCAACCTTGACCTCACTGCTCCAGGTCATAACAAAGAAAATGAAGATGATGTTGAGGTCATGTCATCAGACTCGTCAAGTAGCAGCTCTAGTGATAGCCCATGATGTTTCCTACATGGGTTACTGTCTGGTAGTACAATATCATGAAATCTAACCCAGTAAGTCGTCAAGTAGCATTGTCATCTACTTGACCTAACTGCTCCAGGTCATAATAAAGACAATGAAAATGATGTTGAAGTTATGTCATCGGACTCTTCTAGTTGCAGTTCTAGTGATAGCCCATGATAATATTTCATTCATGGGTTACTGTCTGGTAGTACAATATCATGAAATCTAACCCAGTAAGTCGTCAAGTAGCATTGTCAGTTGTCATCTACTTGACCTCACTGCTCCAGGTCATAATAAAGAGAATGAAGATGATGTTGAGGTCATGTCATCAGACTTGTCAAGTAGCAGTTCTAGTGATAGCCCATGATGCTATTTCATTCATGGGTTACTGTCTGGTAGTACAATATCATAAAATCTAACCCAGTAAGTCGTCAAGTAGCATTGTCAGTTGTCATCTACTTGACCTAACTGCTCCAGGTCATAATAAAGACAATGAAGATGATGTTGAAGTTATATCATCGGACTCTTCTAGTTGCAGTTCTAGTGACAGCCCATGATGCCAATGTTGCCATTTGATGCACATTTTGGGCTACTGTCTGGTACACAACATGGAATTTAGCCCAGTCTTCAAGTAGCGTCATCAATGTTGGTGTTGCCATTTTATTCACCTCTTGGGCTACTATCTGGTTGTATGTACAATACCATATAACCGACTATGGAAGTCATGAAGTAGCATTGCTATCCACTTTACCTTGTTGACACAGGTCATCAAGATTATTCTAGTAGCAGCTCTAGTGTCAGTCCACAATTATAGTGTTGCTATTACGCATCTTTTGGGCTACTATCTGATAGTTCAATATTGTGGGGTCTGATCCGGGGTCGTGACCTTGCAAGTCTTGAAGTACTAGTGTCATCCACTTGGACCATTGTCAGGTTGTAAGTCTTGACATCTTGACTCACATGGAGTGAGTTGAGTCTTACCAGTACTGCAATGCATTTAGACAGTATTGCCAGTTGATTGTCAGATAATATGAACATTGACGTCTCGTTATGCGAGTGCAAGAAAGTCGTATCTGCAATGGCTGCCCCGAGTTATATTTGTTTTACTCCTTGTCACAACAATTTGAAAAATTCCTCAAAATGTTCCTGTCTTATGTCAGTTGTTCTTGAAACAACTGACCCAAGACGGGAGGTCATGCAGTGTGCAATCCAAATTTATGACATAAGGCAGCTATTGCAGATACGACTTTCTTGCACTCTCATGACGGTCTGACCAGAAGGAGCTCTCCAGACCATTTGTAAAGATTGTAGGTCCACCATCATTGCAGTCCATATGGTCAGTGTTATCACAGGGATGCAAGTTTTCTCAATTTTTGCAGAATTCTGCAATTTTCTTTCACTTTCTGTAAAAATGTTTGTAAATTATCTGCAATTTTTACACCCAACAACTTACATCCCCGCTATCAGTATTTTGCTACCAACATGGGCTGCATTTTGTACACACAAGCAGATGCTTTTTAATAGCCGTAATAGGGATTTGAAAATATGCAGGGGCTCTAAGAAAAGCTCTCCTGAAGTTCATTAGGGGAGCTGTCCGAAATTTTATAATGTTAATACCATCATGCAAGGTGCTCTATTAATTGAGCTCATTTAAAGCATTTGAGGGAGCAGGGTGGCTCAGTAGAGCTCACTCAGCTCAAACGAAGTCCCTTATTTACACCTGGGACTTTTTGCTGATTATCACAATGAAAATATATACCCAATCCCAATACAACTCTATAGAGAAAATACCATTTCTTGGAAATTTGATTAATATTTGTCAATTTTCAATATATAATATACTGTGATGCCAAAAGTCATGTGAGGTAATGATAGAAGGGAAAAGAAGGGATGACTGGCGTAAGTACCTGTATTGATTGTTTTCACCATGAAAGAAAATCAGTGCAGGTTTTCGGTCCTCTTCCAGCTATACTGGCGCCCCATGACAAAAGGGCATAACTGACAATTTTGTCAAAATTGGATAGAAAATGACTATATCTACCCATGAAAACTATAAAATACACCAACATACAGGGTGTGCCAATAAAAACGCAAGATTTTTTTTTGATTTTTTTCTGAGAGAATTAGGCTACATGTAATAAAAACAATTATCAAATGTTATTGTACATAATCTCAGCTTCAAACAGCATTTTGTTTCGTAAAATTTGAGCGTTTATTTCTGAAGTTATTACAAGTTCTGTGAAGCCCTTAAAAATTGGGTTGGTCCGATTTCTTGATCTGAATTCCATGATCAATAACCAAAAGTAGGTGGCAATCAAAACATTAAATGACAAGTTATTTCTTCTGCAGATGAAAACTTCTATCGCTTGCTTGCATTTTTTGTTAAGTGTTATATCAAAAGCTCGTTGAAAGTATCAGACCAAACCAAAAATGATGCTAGAATAACTTTTACATTTGCCAGTAACAATTTCAATTGTTTTCTCTTCAAAATTTCATATTCAAAGTTTCCCCAAAGCGGAATGTTAAGTCTGTTTCTAAATATCTAACATGATGTGGACCTTGATTATAAAATTCATTTTGATACGCAATGTAATTTTCCCCAAAAATAACAATACCAATTGCAGCTACTACCTCCGAGTAGCTCGCATTTTATCTATTCATTTTTATGATAAGAGGTTAATACAAAAGCCGTTAAATTTTTGTTTTATTTTAGGGCTGACACTGACTGAAGTACCACAACTAAAACCAGGAATGCTGAGATTGCTAAAACTAAATAATTCTGTCTGCAAATCGATCATCTGTTTTGTTTTCAATGAAATAATTGATCACCAATAATATCTTTGAGCCACAAATAATTGTAAAATTAGTTTAACGGGTTTAAATTTAAAGGGGCTAATGTCTTGGATGCATACCATCCTGGGTTAACATGCTTCATCCGATGACAACAAATCGGACCAGATTGAAATTTGTGCTCCATTTTTAAAATGCTGTATCTCAGGACAGGAATATCCGAATTGGATGAAACAAAGGGCATAATGAAGGAAAGAAGCTCTATTTTAATATCATTGATGATTTGATGAGAAAAATGGCCTGCTTATATTTTTAATATTTTTGTTTTCAAATCTTGCGTTTTTATTGGCACATCCTGGAGTACATACAAGGTGAAGTGAAAGTATTAAAAGTCAACAGTAACTTTGAAATCTTGAGTTAATTTATTATTTCCTTCAGATATTAATTATCACTGATTTTATAGAAGATTCCAAACTTCCAATACCTTCCCACTTGGAGTTTTTACTGTGAAGCATACTCTGGCAACTAAATGGTAATTTGACTGAGAATGCGGCTATCGAGTCAGTCAAGTGTTGTTCTTTGCTTACGCACAATTTGGCGGCAAAATGTAAGATGTGTAATGTGTTGTTGTCAAGTAATAGTAGCGCGCGACAGATCGCACAGGGGAGTCACCACGCACTCGCGCAGCGTCGGTCTAGGCATGGCGCCCGCGTGGCGCAATCCCCTAACTTAGCCCAATTCTTAGGGTGCAAATAGACAAGTTTCCTCTCTGGACTTTTATTAATCTATGCTGTGAAGTTAGTGGGGGATGATTTGGCCCTTGCCCTCATTGTCTCATTTGTTATGAGCTTGCATTGTGGCTCAAATGCAAGGTTATTGTATTTAAGTTGTGGTGTAATTTGTCAATGCATATGTATCAGTTTGTCAGTTCAGCCCCACAAGTTAAAACAGTATGTGTGGGCTGCTCTGGCAAAATGAGAGGAAAGTTGCAAAATGTACATTTTGAATAAATGGCATCGTAAGTAAAAATAGGGTGAACAAGTTTTTTGACATAAAACGCATCACACATGAGTACGTGTTTACCCAAATCGAAAGTTTTGAAGGTCAAATTTGCCGGAACTGCAATAACCCTAAAGCTCCCAAAGGCTACAAGAGCAAATCACCAAAATTGCCGAAATCCGAATACGTCATAAACGGGGGGTCCTATATGGGGACGAAATCGCTGCCCGGGTAGCGCCCCTCGGGTGGCTTGATATGGGTGGACATGGGATTGGGATGCGAGAGGTCCCTGGTTAGAGCCCCAGTGGGAAACATCAATTTTTGACATGCTTATTTCCATAGGCTGAGAACGAAAAGGGGTAGGTAGGAGGTGAGGGTTAGCGGTTAATTGATTGCATGTAGCTTTTATACACTGTAGTAACCAGTATCTTTGAAAATGATTTGCAGATAATTTTTATTGCAATATAGGCCTATTCAGTGGACTGCTTTGGATTTCGATCTCATGACATATTATATATCATTCAAAAGCTGAGATTTTAAAGAATTAAAATATGTCATAAGTACAATTTTGAAATTTGCGACTTTTTCTCATTTTGCCAGAGCACTTCTCATTTGTAAAGCATAGCAGATACTACCTATTAATGTGTAATTTCAC
>JXSR01S053369.1:62667-78386 GCA_000969725.1 Ophiothrix spiculata
ATAGTTACCCCTAAGAACTTAAAAGACTTCACATTGTTTATTTCTGAATTATCAAGAGAAAGTTTAAAATTGTAATTTATTTTACTAGTTTTTTGATGAGTACCAAAGAGCATATAATTCGTTTTTTTAAGATTGAGAGAAAGTTTATTAGATTTGAACCATGTACTTAGTTTACTAATACCATCACTCATGACATGAGAAAGTTTATTAGATTTGAACCATGTACTTAGTTTACTAATGCCATCACTCATGACATGAGATAAGGGTTAAACAAAATGTAATACTATTAGTTATCCCCTATTTGTTCATGCAATACGAGAAAATATTAATGGCTTATATCACACTCGGCATATGAACCCAAACCATTATATTTTTCGTATTGCATGAGAACAAACAGGGGATAACAAATTTATCACTCAGTACACACGTACGTTGATGGCAAAAACTTATAAATGCCAGGAAAACTGCTTTGAAAATGGTTATTTTTATATTTGTTATAACATTACAATCAATTTGAGTTTCATAGTTTCCCTGGCTTGATTGACAGCTATGTGCGTCGTGTTTATCGGCATAGCATACTACAACGCGTTGCATTTAGTTGCGCATGCATAACAACAACGTACGCTTTGTACTACAACTATATGTTTCAAAAGCAATAAAAGTGGGACTGGTAAAAGAGCTGTATGAGGGCCGAGGGTTTCGAATCACATAGAACTTTGAAATCTTATGCAATACAGAAATATCCGTTTTAGCCATTGACCAATAAAAAAGTGTTCTATTTTTTATCTACTGAGAGATAAAATGTCAAACTGGAGTGTCAGTGTTAAAATTGGGGCAATCGAAATGGAATAACTTTAATTGCCGATCTTTACCATTGTTTATCTACTGCGGGAGATTTAGATAAATTTATGACTAGTAATGTGTACATGTTACTCTTAGATAGAGCCACAACACTTTCAGGACTTTCACTACCCCCCCCTCCCTCCCCTGAGTGAACCAGTTTAAATTCTTTTCAGACCATTCCATATATTACCCATTTGCTGGTATAACATTATCTCATTATATACCTGAATATTTGTGTCAGTTGTTTCCATCCCAGTTCATCTTGTAGCATTAACTCCATTTTATCAGTGGCAGCTTGAATATTTGTATTACACATATTTCCAAGTTTACTGGTAGCTAATGAATTGCGCATCACTTCCAAATAACCTGAACATAAGATAGATCAATAAATGGTAGTGTGAATGCGAGAAAGTTGTATCTGTAATGACTGCTATATCATACTTGCCAACATTCTAATTTCAGAAAGAGGGACAAATGAGAGAAAAAGTTTAAAAAGAGGGACATTTCTGAATTTCCTATACACTACTATGTAGAGATATTTGCAAAAAGAGGAACACCTACTAAAATCACGGCGATTTACGGCATTTAGTTTAGGTCAAAAGAGGGACAGATGGCAAGTATGCTATATGTTATGATTATCTATCAGAATGCCAAAATACCCTACAAATAAAACTCAAAACTCTTCATGTCAGTGGCTTTTGAAATGGTCAAAAACACCTGAAGAATAATTTCAAAAGTCACTACCCCAAGACACTATATAATAGTGTGTATGACTATGTGTATGCAAATTTATATGAAAAGTGCTTGCCAGGGACTTTCAGATCACTCTCCTGGGGAGGGCTTTGGTCTTGTAGGAACCTTCAAACTGCTCTCTTGAGAAGGGCATTGTTCTTTAGGCCATTCAAAGTCGGTCCATGAATATGCGCATTTTTGTCGAGAACAAATAGAGCAAGTTGCTCTAATGATTAGAGCGTGATTATTTTAGCAAATAAAATCGCCTCATACCTACCATCAAAGTTCACTTGTATCTTCACAGGTGCACTACTTGCAACAGCAGCATCCACTAGATGAGGATATTTAAGGCGAAACCAAGCTGACAAACTGCCTGGAAAATTAAAGACATTGATTTTAATAACATGTTATATTCAGCAATCAGTAGTAACTTTAAGCGCAGGAGCAAAATTAGACCACAACTTTGTGTGGCCTGCCACAACCTAGCCACATTTTCCAAGATGGCCACTATATAGGCTTGATTAGGCACCTCTAGATAATTTCAAAACAAGTAATGAATATTTTATAATAACTTTGATGTGCATACTCAACAACTCACTGCATCTCTTTACACAGGAGTATACCGTTGTTGATTCGTGATGAATCCACAGTTGATATTAAAATTAGTGCGTCACGCACGCACTGGGTTTACGGAAGTACACAAAAGTCGGCGCAATATCATCGTGTGTTAGGCACTTAAATAGTACGTGCAAAAGCCCGGTGCTTGGGAAAAAATGATAACGTCAAAGCAGCAAACATTCACAAATGAGCACTTTTCTTCAGATATGCTAAATATTTTTATGAAGATGAGTAGGCCTATTTATTAAATTGAAAAAATCTAAGAATTTAATTCATACGTTTTCAGGAAGATTTTCATTGTTGAAAGGTATTCAAAAACGCCACAAAGAGTTGTTCATTGCGAATCAACAACTCTGCATCCGATGCGTCGGCGAATTTTTATCACGCTCGGGTGGCTTAGCCACCCACCCTCGCGCGATAATAATATGCATACGCATGAATGCATCGTTGTTGATTTGCAATGAACAACTCTGTAGCGTGTTTGAATACCTAAATCAAGCTTATAGTGGCCATCTTGGAAAAACAAACTTGTAGGCGACCACACAAATTTCTGATCTAATTTTGTACCAGCGCCTCAGTTACCACTAACATTCCAACAAATAGGTACCTGTGTTTTGAGAATGTTCACTCATATGGTTTATTTTAAGTACGCAAATGGTTATGAACCATGTATTGATTGTATGTCTCGACTGAAGGATGAGACAGGGCCAGACTCAGGAAAAGTAACAAGGTAGTCTTTCTTGACAGAATTAGCAAAATATTAATCATTCATGGTAGTCTTTAACTTCATCCAACTACTCTCCTGATATAGCACACAAATACATGGTCATTAATTACACCGTGTCCCTTGCCTGCTCCATCACACACACCCCACACCAACCCATCCTACATGCCCATCAGTATTTTGATAAACATACCTGCATATGACCCTCCAAAGGAAACCCATTTGGTATCATCAGGTAGACTCATATTCTTAGCCATGTAATTCCTGAAGTAGGCCAAGTCTGCCAGGGCTTGCTCACTGCTCAGGTATCTCAAGTTGGAAACACTCAGATCTCTGAAAGTAAAGATAAACAAATGAGTGCATCAATGATGCAAATCCGGCCAAGACTGCCAGGGCCTGCTCACTGCTCAGGTATCTCAAGATGGAAACACTCAGATCTCTGAAAAAAGGACAAATGTTTGTCATCAATGATACAAATTATGCTAGGTCCGCTAGGGCCTGCTCACTGCTCAAGTATCTCAAGTTGGAAACACTCAGATCTCTGAAAGTAAAGATAAACAAATGAGTGCATCAACGATGCAAATCCGGCCAAGACTGCTAGGGCCTGCTCACTGCTAAGGTATCTCAGGTTGGAAACACTTAGATCTCTGAAAGTAAAGATAAACAAATGAGTACATCAACAATGAAAATACGGCCAAGACTGCTACTGCTCAGGTATCTCAGG
The DNA here is from genome assembly GCA_000969725.1 of Ophiothrix spiculata. NCBI lineage: Eukaryota > Metazoa > Echinodermata > Ophiuroidea > Amphilepidida > Ophiotrichidae > Ophiothrix > Ophiothrix spiculata. Next base: position 66,309 of record JXSR01S053369.1, read on the forward strand.
TTGGAAACACTTAGATCTCTGAAAGTAAACAAAATGGAAATTGGGCTGTGTTCACACATATTAGTTATGACTAGTCTTCAAGGTTTTCCCTCCAATGTAACTGCATTATCTTGTTCTTGTTGACTTACTGGTAAAATAAACTGAAACTGAAACTTTTGGTCACAAGCGAGACACTTTCTATCATTGCGTTCACACTTGGAATTTGCTCGTGAGTGGCTCAGGAGTGAGAATATAGTCATGACCAAATTCTGTGTGACCACGCTCTTATTGTGTAACAATAGAGAAAATAGCAAAAATCAACTTTTTATAACCATTTTCACATGTGTGAGAGTCAGGTCATAAAAAGAGCTGAGAAAGATTGAAAGTGACAAAATGCTCAAAATAGGCTGAACATAATAGAATAAGCTGAAATTATGACTATTCTTAACTCAAACTGCATTTGGCATTCAAATGCAAATTTTTAAAAAGTTGATATTGTGTGGACAATTTCCAATAAATCAGAATCTTATGGAAGGAGTTCTTTATAAGTATACTTATAACAATGGTGCTTAATTGGCTGTATTTTTGTTCTTTTTAGTACATGTGTTTACATAGGCACTATAGGTCATAATTTATCAACACTAGCCTAAGGGTTCAAGTCAAGTTCAAGTTTATTTGTTTCTATCTCACATTACAAACAATGTTCACAACAAGTGATAATAGTATTAATAAATAAATACAGTTGTTCATAAGTTACACGTGGATGCTATCAAAAACACAGGGCGTGTGTCTGATAGCACCCATAAAAGATAGTAACAAGAAGAGAAAATAATAAGCATTTAGGTATAAGCAACATAAACAAATATGAAATATTTATCAAATAATACACATGCGGTAAAAATCATTTATAAAGACAACAAAATCTGATTTGGATAGTTAAAAATATGCCTTCAGAGAAGGTGTACCGCAGGTGTCTTATTCGATTATAAATAGATTGAAACAAAATTATAACAGGGTGCAGGAAATGGACTCACACACACACCCCCACCCCACCCACATGCCTCCATACCTATCACACACAGAAAAAAACATAAAAATTGTTGAAGTGTACTAAGTTACAACAGAGAAAATTTACTGTTTGGTAAATCCGGCGAGAGTAGATTATGGTGGTAACGGAACATATGCACAGCTAATAGGTAAGTATAAAGATCATGAATTTTCAAGGTCTTTAGTGAAATAAATAATGGGGTTGTATGTGCTAGCCAAAGTGACTTGGTACAGGTTCTGATTATTAAATATTTTACTTAAAGGGCGAAGAGCTGATAATTCCCGTTGGAATGTATGCAATTGTTACACTTTCTTGATTTACCAATCTATAATGATTTTACAAAATATGGAAACAAATCTAATATGATGAAAATAGTTAAAACCTATCTCACTGCAAATAAATTGTTCACTTACGTGAGCTTTCGTCATGCACCCGCTATGACTTTTTCACACTGACGGTCTGGTTATAGAAATCTAATATGACTTTTACAAAAGCATGTGTTTGAAAAAATGGAAGTAACTGCAACCAACACCAATACCATTGTTTGTAGCAGTAATTCAAAAATGCGCACTCAAACTTGTGAGTTTTCACCTTGAAAATGTACGTTCGCGGGGCAGACAACTGTGTGATTGCTACCTTTGACCCGTTCACAAATTAAATCCACAAACAATACCATTGAAATGTATTTTTAGTGTCCTTGTAAAATAAAAGTGAAGAAAACAGCCTGTACTTACTTTGTTGGATGACTTTTGCCATAATATCGATGCTCCAATAATAGACACAGCGCACCCATCTGTTGAGCCCATGTGATCCACATACCGTTTTGTATCCATAATGGATTCACTTCTGCTTCACCCCATATCATGAGAAATACTGGCCCTCCTGGCTTGTAGAAAGTATCATGAACAAAATAGCGCTGCAAAAAACAAATGCCACACACAATTATAGGAAAAAGTATTGGAAAATTGCTTTAGTATGTACAACAATTGGATAAATTACTTACAACCAGTAGTTGGATCTCAAACATTAGCAATAAATTGGCAAGAGTTAGCCATTAACTGGAAGTTGAATCATTAGTCTTTTGAAGTGTTACACACCAGCTCAAAAATGATGCTAATGTGTGTTCACTTTCATTTCAAAATATCCTGAAAGAGTCTATCAATGACACAGTAGCAGTTAAGTTTGCTAGGACTTGCTCACTGCAAAGGTATCTCAAATTGTCATCATTAAAAAAGAGTGCAACACATTTTGTTGGGGTCTGCACCAGTGTTCCTGCTAAGGCCATAGGGTGTGTCATTGGCACAGAGAAATTAACATAACAAGTTTTTGAAAATGAGTGAGCTTATTTAGCCAATTTCAGCCTCAGCTAGTGAATTTGGCACAAGTACCTCTTCAGTTATGGTTGAACTGGTGCATGGTTAAAAAGCCTTAAGAGGGAACACTGTTCGAGATGATTCAAAGATGGCTGAAAAATTCTTCTATCCATCACCAATCAATCAGTGGTGGGATCATGGGTCAAGTCTGGGGGAACTCCCCCCCCCCCCCCCCCCCCCCCCCCCCCCCCCCCATTACCAACCGTAACGTATCATGGCAAGAGAGTCAATTTAAAGAAGATATCAATAAAAGTCACCATCGCCAGAAAAAAGTGAAATGGACATTTTTTTTAGATTAGAAAGGTTTCTAAAGAAATTTCCAAAATGAAATGTAGGCTAGACCCTGAATTTGATTAATTACTTGAATAACTGCCATCACCATAATCATATTTATGAAGACAAGATCTATACTAGCTATAGCCTTAACTTAGATAAATATACCTTACCTGTTTCCATGTGTCCAAGTTTGAATCATCAAAATGGTTTAGTCTTTGAGTTATCCATTGCTCTGGTGATAGACGTCCATGAAACTGCTGTACTGAATCATCTACTCTCACCCTATCAACTGCTCTCAACCTACCATGCAAAATCAGTGGCAAAGCACTGCTGGAAGTCAGAAATATACTGAGAAAAATAGTGGCTAATGTTACAGAAAATACTGCCATTATTTCAATATAAGTTCACATGAAAACCTCACTTCAACTTCAGAAGCTTTTATAATCCCAGTGGGAAGGGGTACTCAACTCCACATTATCTTAGTAATGAATTTTTGAAGAGGGAAAGGTGACCGGCTGTATCATCTAGACCTTTTCAGACAAAAATCAGAACATAGGACTTTCAAACACTCCAGGGGGGGCAGTCAAGTATAATGTTGTAGGCATATAGCGTGACAAAGAAAAATGTGAATTAGGGTTATTTTTGAGGATTGCATGGTAAATCAGGTTGTCACACTGTTTAGAGTATTAAAAGCAGCCATTTTAGAGATATAGGGTACTTTTTCAAACCCTAGTGTGAAAATGGTATCGGTGAAATCCCCATAATCCACATTTAGGGCATGAATAGGGGAAAAGGGTATATTTTGGCTTCAGAAAAATCACCCTTTAGGGGTGTTTCGACAAAATGTGGTCCCGCTATGCCTATTCCAAAATTATACTTGACTGCTACACCCCCATCCCCACCCCACCCCACCCGGGAAAACACTATCAAAATCCATTTGATTCGTGCTGTTGTAGCCTTTTGCAGATTTAGCTAGAGCATTGGTATCAGCACCTCACAGAGCTGTTTCCTCAAGCAATCATGCAGTGACGATAAGTTTTAATTATAAAACTTCAGATCATTAATCTTTTTTACCATCATACCTGTATACATAATATAGCGGACATTTTTGTATTAACTCAAGATCAAGTGAACAAAATCTATATTTAGTGAAAATGTGATTTTTTTTAACCAAGAGTTTGGGGTTTATGCATCTGCACTGTAACCATAATCAACCTGAACTCCCACCCCGAAAAATAAACAGGTCAACAACTTTATCTTCATTATATCAAACTCGAGGTTGCCAAAAATGTTGGCTTAAGTAGCAGTTGATTTCCTGATGCCCTTGAAAATTCAAGTTAGATTTTTTGTAGGAAAGAAGAGCAAAGTGGTGGTCAAAGATAAAAAATCACCCAAGTCTTATCACTTGATCTTTATAGGATCAAATGCTGTATGTAACTCACTGTAAAATTCAACCACAGGAGCCCAATTAGGTGTCTAAATAAAAACTTTGGCAACACCTGATATTCAGGTTCAGGATATGGTAAAATGTAAATGTTTCCATATTGAAACTGCGTAAGGTCAAGTATAAACTACATAATGTTTAACATAAAAGTTTCTGAAATCATAAAGAAAAATAAATTTTTGGATGCCTAATATATTTCATATAATCTCATATAGCTCTGGGTCATACACATACCACAGACATGCATGCATTTGCTGCGAAAAATGTGAAAAAAATTATAACAATTTTGAGCCATTCTTAAAAACAACTTTGTCAGTTTTTACTTGCTCCCCCCCCCCCCCTTTCCCCTCAACTGAAATATGTAGCACAAAGGAGCCTATCCTTTCCTTATCATTAAAATGTATGTGAGAAACAAAACATATGCTCATGTTTTATATGGCCTTACCATTATTCCAAGCAAACAATTAGGAAGTACTTACAACACAGCCAGGTCTAAACATTTTGGATTACTGCTTTGAAGATTATGGTTACCCAAAAATTGTGGAAAATGTAGTTGACTAAACTGATTCATCATAACTGGTTATTACCCACATTAGGCAATTCAAATCATTAAGGCACAAAAAAGTGGTTGTGTTGCCCTCAGCGACCGACCTTAGTCAAACAAAAATATAGAGTCAGGAAAACACCTAATTTTGCTCAGATTGGGTGTTTTTTGAGAAAATATTTTGAAAATAGCTGAAAATGCACCAAAATTTGGTACTTTGGGCACTTTTCAAAAAAAATAATTTTAACAAAAAATATTTCAAAAAATATTTTTGGACCGACCGACTCAATTTTTTTGGCCTAATCTAAACCAGGACAAAAACTTGAACCATTGAAGTAAAGAAGTAGGGAAAATCACGCAGATGTCAATTGTTTCTCCTTGCCTCAGGTACAAGCAGCTATGGCACTGTTGCGACAATGTAGGGGATTTGTTTGCAGTGTGCACACGTCCCTGTCAGTAGGAAACATGTACAGGTTATTGCCGTAGCTTGATGTGATCATTTAGCCAGGAACTTACCTGTAGTTACCTGTAGTTACCCGTCTTCACGGGCTCTAAAATTAAGACTGAAAAGTCTTATAATGCCCACCTTGATTCGTTTACTATCCACTGCATGGGATCCCAAAAATTGATCCTTAAGATCACTTCATACATGTACATGGAGTGCAGTTAACATTCAGTTAACTGCTAATATTCATACTTGTCATACTTTCTGGTGAAGAATGCATCAATTTGATTCTTGAAGATATTAACTGATGCTGCTTCTACTGCTGATTTGGGAAGCATATTCCAGTGATCTACCACTCTCTGTGTGAAGCTATTTTTCCTGATGCTCAGCCGTGTATGCTGCTTTTGGATTTTCATGCTATGCCCTCTGAGATCTATGTCAACACTCTTGATGGTGAATAAACTGTCTCTATCCATATCATTGATTCCATGCATGATTTTAAACACCTGGATCATGTCACCTCGAAGTCTTCTAAAGGCTAATGATGGTAGATCAAGTGCCTCTAGTCTGTCCTTGTATTGGAGATCCTTAATACTTGGAATCATTTTGGTTGCTCTCCGTTGTACTTTCTCCAATTTGACAATGTCTTGGCTGAGAAATGGATTCCACACCGAGTTGGCATATTCTAGGTGGGGTCTTATAAGTGTCTTATATAATGGCAGAAACATATCTTCATCCGTGTAGGCAAATGTCCTTTTGATTAGTCCAACAATTCTATTTGCTTTGTTTGCAATTTTCCCTGCGTTGGATCAAATATAACCCCCAGATCTTTCTCTTCCTCTTTAACTTCTACTTTGGATCTTGATGCTCCGTCTCTCATGGTGTAAGGCTCTGTGTAATCCTAGATCTCGGCTCTGAGCCGAGATCTAGGATTCTAGGCGCAGATGACTTGTGGATTGGGGCCACAGAACTTATTCTATAACCAGACACTTTAAGATACCTTATCCTGTGGCGAAGTTGGTGATGGATATTGGGAATTTGTCACGAAGAATGAGTATGGCAGGATCCCCGCTAGTGCTCTGGTACATGGGGACCAGAGAATTAACTGACAGATATGTTAATGAAATAAAAATAAAGTCTGTACCTTCTTTTCTTCACATCCACTGCACCTCACTCATCCATCTGCCAAATGGTCTTTGGGGCTCGAGTCAGACATCACAGTATAGACAGGGCTAGAATTTCGGCGCGAGTCCGCGAGTCGACTCGCGTAGAGACTCGCGCAAAATTACTACAGCGCGAATCCACATGGACTCAAGCAAAAAATCATGCCAAAAACGTGGCCTAGCCTAGGGCTAAAACGTGGCCTAGACTAGGGCCAAAACGTGGCCTAGAATAGGGCTAAAACATGGCCTACACTAGGGCTAAAACATGGCCTAGACTAGGGCTAGGCCACGCTTTTAGTGCCTCTCAGCTGTTCAAAAACGTGGCCTAGCCCAGGGTTAGGCCACGCTTTTAGTGCATCATCAGCTGATCGAAAACATGGCCTAGCCCAGCTAGGACTGGGCCACGCTTTTATCTGTCACCTTGCCAAACATTTAAGTTCATCGGCAAAGACAGGTGATTTTACCGATACGATGTTTTGCAGATAGGGTGTAATTTCGGCCCTATACGATGGCCGATAAGATACATCGGTTCAAGCTTAATTGTGGTGTAACATGTATGCAGTACCATTTATTAACAGCAAACTGAAAATACTATACAATTTATTACCATGATATACCTCAATATAATTTAATAATAAAACACCTGACCAATACTACATGTATGGTGAGGAGTTGGTTAAATTTTAGACTCTCGCAAAATTCTGCTACGCGAGTCATTTTGCGAGAGTCCATGGACTCGCGCAAAATTCTTCAGCGAGAGTCCACTTGGACTCGCGCCATGCTTTGCGAAATTCTACCCCTGATAGAGACCAAACACACCAATACCGTACTCTGTTTTGGTAGCCAATATACATGTCAATTTAGACAAACATTGGGCTCTATATACATGTATTGATGTGCAACTTTGCCTTTGGATAGAGATGACATCCTCCATCAGTCAGAATCTGCTCCTGGACCTTCTTCTGTTTAGTGGTTTCTCCCTTGATATTGCTGACTATTCACTACCAACACAAGTCCTCAGTGGTCTTTTTCTTTTCCTTGAACCTTGTGTCTACTTGAATATCACATCTGACAAGACCCCTTCCAGTATCACATCACATACAGCATCCAATCACCACATTTCCAAACCATCTGGGTTTTCATATCATTACACTAGGGAGTGGTCTCTTCAAAAATATTTGTATGAGGGACTTTCAATATTCCTCTTTGCTGTATTCTATCAAGTACTAACCCATTGAAATACCAAGACCTTTTAAAACTCCATTTGGAAAACTACGGTACTTTAATAACATGGCCATTTTTTCAATCAATCACGTACAAGCTTATAGTGTGCATGATTTTGTCAACAAAATTTTCTGCATTTTCAGTGCAATAAAAGTGAAAAAATAATTATTTCCAGACTTTTTAGCTGCTTGTGATACACTCACTGACACAAAGAGTGACATTTCCATTTGAAATTGGCAGATTAAGTTTAAGATTTCAAGTCACATCCGGGCGATCACACTAAAAGTGCTAACCCTAATTGCAAGTTTGAATTCTTATATGTTGGAAAACCCAGGCGGCATATACCTACTATATTTTTCTTGTACCCCACCCTCAGGGCTTTTAGTGTAAAACAAGGCTTGGTCTAAAGCTTCACCTTTGGCACTTCATCCACCTTTTAACTCCTGGTGATTAAGTTAAATAAATCAACCTTTTAACTCCTGGTGATCAAATTAATTAAATTTTAATGTAATAACTACATAAAAAATGCACTGACCACTTCAATTTGAAAAAATACAAGCAGTTCAACTGCCATTTAGATTTATTTCTGCAAAGTTTGTTAGCAAAATTTACAAAATATACTGTCTTGTTTTTTTAAACAAATGAGTTGTTCCTTTTACACTACTATCCAACAATGATTATTAGGTTATTTGTTTTTGGATATGGACAACCCTATATCTTAAGTACAATATGCATTTGAACACAAAATCTAGCAAAGATTTCTCATTTTAGATAAATTTTGAACATACTTACTGATTTTAACATTTTGGTAGAAAATCCATCCAAATATCCACTTGCTTCCTTTCAATGTGACTTAAATAACATGAAAGAATCACCAACTTTAGGAATATATGTGGGTAAAGTCACATCTACAGCAACCAACTATTGTTGTTAGATTTAATTCGTGAACGCGTACTCAGAGCCTTGTGCGTACACGCGAACTAAACTACCTTGAAAATATACGCTTGCGTCAGAGACCACTGCGTACTTGCTATAAACACGCGTTCATGAATTAAATCCAACAACTATATACTGAAAGCACCTTTTTTCAACATAACAGTATACACTCATTCATTAAATTATGATAATATTGAAATCATATTCCCATCCTTGCAGTTTGATCAAAAGTTGATTTTTTGTTTGTTATTTTCGGGTAGCATATAAAACTTGCATTTAAAATTCTTTATAGATCTTTTTCAAATTCTTTGTAGATCTTTTTCAATTAAAACTGCAATTCAATTTCAAATTTCAAGTGTCCTAATTGGTAAATCTTGTTCATCCTCATTGAAGCCATTTTTGTATATTTGTATAGATTGTTTCTCTGGCCTTAATCAGTGCTGGTGGATCATCTGGTGTGGATGGGTACATGTTAGCACAGTGGGCAGTTCCTGCAAAATAACCAAACAAACAAGAAGCTTTGATTGATTGATTGATTGATTGATTGATTGATTGATTGATTGATTGATTGATTGATTGATTGATTGATTGATTGATTGATTGATCGATCGACTCATTCACTGACTGAAGCTTTGATTGATTGATTGATTGATTGATTGATTGATTGATTGATTGATTGATTGATTGATTGATTGATTGATTGATTGATTGATTGATCGATCGACTCATTCACTGACTGCCTGACTTATTGATTGATTGATTGATTGACTGACTGACTGACTGACTGACTGATTGATTACCTAAATTCTTTGAAATGGAAATTGCCAGTAAATCAGTGTATATATCTTAATGCACCCCTTTTTAATTCCTTGCTTTGGTGAGATTGTGTAGCATAATGTTTGCTAATAAACTAAAACAATAGACTAACTTCAATGTAGTAACATAAACTCACCATTGATGAAAACAGCTACTTGTTCAGGAGGTAAATCCTTCAAGATCCCCAGCGCATGCCAGGGATCTATAGATCCATTGGGATAAATCACTAGGAATGATTGGGAATAGCTGATAATATAAACTCACCATTGATGTAAACAGCCACTTGTTCAGGAGGTAAATCCATCAAGATCCCCAGTGCATGCCAGGGATCAATAGATCCATTGGGATAAATCACTTTAGTAGCCTTGACCATTCTTCCTCCATAGTTGGTGTTGGTTCTTTCTATTCCTTGTTTCAAGGTGGTTAGATTGAATTGCTTGCCATAGATATCTTCACACTGCTGCAATGAAAAGCTGAAACAGAGCACAGAAGAGCATTTTGATCATGTTATCTACTGGGGAAGAAATCATGGTATCTTATAGGGCATGCAGGGGAGAAAATCAAGATCAGTCTATACGAGGGGTGCTTAGTATACTTTCATGGCCTGAGGTAGAAGGAGATGAGTTCTGCAGTTCTTATTGATGTTTTATTTAGACCAACCCAACTGATGAATATTTGGAAAGTTTCAAATCTGCTTTTGTTTTTATTTTACAGAATTTTCAAGTCCCCGTGGCAAGTTTAACAAAGCAAATTACCCTCACAGAGTTACACCAAATCCCAGTCATTTGGTGAATTGGTAAGAAACTTTACTCTACTTGCTCCGTGGTAGGACATCACGTAAAGCCGTGGGTCCCCTGTACGAATAGACTCCTTCATGGGGAATGCATGTTATGCAAGTACTTGTAACATTGATTGATTGATTGATTGATTGATTATATGTCAAGTCATCAAGGTGAGTTATGGACAGGGTTGTCACCAGGCAAACTTTAGTGCCGGGTAAATTTTTTGTGAAATAGTAAGAAAATAGAAATTTCGATAATAATTGTTGTAATTTTTTACTGATTCTTCAATGATTTTGTAACTTTTGAGCCTTAAGTGCCGGGTATTTTGACTCAAAATCAACCTGAGAGCCGGGTGGTCCCGCCCGTAACCGACCGGTATAGTGACAACCCTGGTTATGGATAAAGTTCATGTGTGATGCAATGAGGGGAAAACCCCACATGTCGCAACCTATATCATAAGTATTTTGATTTGTCTCCCAGTGCGTTCTGACCTGGTGGAGACCTATGAAATAAGTAACATGTAGGTTGTGTAACTCACCTCTTGAACTTGACAGAACTTCATGAGGGATAACTCGCTACTAGGACAAAACTCGCTTGGGGGTATAACTTGCTTTTTCATAACTTTCTTTTTTTTTTGACTCACCCAAAATCTATTCCCAGGTATTTAGGTTGCTGGCTGAATATAATGAAAAAGCTCTTAAAATAATATCCTTCCCTTCATAAAATCCCTTTAAAAAATAACATTTTTTGCATTATCTTTGCATTTTTCTGACAGAAATTGCTGAAAGTCGAACTGTATCTTTTGGAATACCTAAGAAACAAGATAAACTTGACAAATCCCCAAAGAAATATTTGTATCCCCCTTCATTTTTGCTAACCAGGAAGGTGTCAAAATATATATGGCAACACTAGTACTTCATTTTTCAATTGACAAATCTATATACTCGCAGGCATCGTCAACAAGTATATTCCAAAAGTTGTGTCATTAAAATATCAAAAGAAACATGATGAGTGTAAGCTGTCAATTAGGTCAGTTGTAGTCAATATTTTTGAAAATCTAAGATAAATCAGTTGTATTCTTCAGGTTTGGGCCTGTCCTTCAGCATGTGAACTAAACAATGATAAGAAACATGGACATCTCAGAAATCAGACAGAAAAAACTCTCAGGGGTAGAAATTTGTCTTCGAGTGCTTGAATCTAACTTGATTCATGCAAGATGGGCCTTGTGTGAATCATGATTCTCGCAAAGTGCGTATTCATCAATACTGTATATGAAAATATTAAATTAAATGATTTTTGAAGTATCTATGGGCATCCATTATGATTAATTATGTAAATGAGGTATTAAATTAACATATTTTACAACAAATTTCTACTCAGATATCTGGAAAATACATAACCTTTCCATCATCAGTGTCTGTCTTCTGTCCTGTGGGTTAAGAGTAGACTGACATCACTCAGAAATGTCAACCAAAAGGTATACATGGTATACACTAAATGTTTTGGTGGTCATGCATTAATTATGCAAATGAGGTACTTTATTAACATATTTTTAGACCAAACTTTCCTCAGCTTTGCAGGAGCATGATACCCTTGCTCTAATCAAGTTTCATTAATATTTGATTTATGGTCGGAAAAAGTATTACCCCCCCCCCAAAAAAAAAAAAATCAGTTACAAACAATAACAAACCGGAATAGTGCAACTTTTAATCACGGAGAATTGTGAATTTTCGGACTGTAATATCATTAACAAGATGGTTCTCCAACCAGTAGTCTCGCCTGTGTATCGACCGCCTATTGAATTGATCGCCTACTTAATCATTCAGTTGTGGGGTGGATCCCAAGGGAAAGGTCATACAAAGGGGTCACCATTGGCACTTTTGATCGCTGGTCCACGACGAATAATTTGACATCTTAACCTTTGAAATCGGACAAAGTTGAAAATTTGACCCAAACGGAAAGGTCAGACGACGGGGTCACCATTGACACTTTTGATCGCTGGTCCAAGACGTACAATTTGACACCTTAATCTTTGAAATCGGACAAAG
>JXSR01S053370.1:3074-13084 GCA_000969725.1 Ophiothrix spiculata
GAGACTTATCATTCCCTGTTGTTATATTTCCCTGATTATTGCAATCACTTTTTGGGGCAGATTTTGCTTGTTCACCATTACCACCACTTTCTGCCCCTGCTACAGTTTCAGTACCATTAGTTTTTGATGTCAGCATTCCTTCATTCTGCCCACGAGTTTGAGAAACAGGCTTGGTTGTTAATGCCTTCTTATCGGAGTCAGAGAGCCTTACAAGATCGGTGAAGTACAGCGACTGCAATGGAGAAAAAGTAATGGAAAATAAAAGTGGTTAAGAAATTGATTACCTATTGTATACTTGCCAAAAAATAATAGGCTAGCTAATAGACTGAGGTAGACCAAATAGTTTAATTGTTCTTCAATCATAACTTTAAAAACTACTAATCTAATCATGAAAATATACATTTCAAAAAGCAGATTTGTATGCTGAACTTGTTAGACCCACAAAAGATTGTGTAAAAAGATGAATTTTCTCTTCCTTTAAACCCATTAAATATAATGTTAAGAGACAAAAACAAACTAGTCATGTTTAAAAACTTCAATGGATCAAATAGAATACAGCGTGCATTATTAGCTATCTTCAACATGATCTTCTTAAAATAGCATATTTGAACATTTGATCAGCACAGTGTTAAAACATGTTTTTATGAATTAAAATCAATTCAGCATTGGAATTGCACGTTTTAATAATGTTAATTGTAATTGACATCGATTAAAACGTTCTATTTCTAGATAAAATGAAAGTTTTTGCCTCTGTCAACCATTTTTGGGAAATATGACTCAATATGTATATCTTGAAGCTGTTTGCAAAACAATTTGGTGTAAATAAGCAAAGCTGGTCTCCTCCCATGTAAGAGATTAAAATGCTAACACACATAAAACAAAGTAAAATGAGAAACGATAAATAAATGAGTCGATAGACAGACAAACACCCCAGCCAGGATTCCATGTGTGTCTCTTCAATATTAGGCTTATGGTTTAAAATTAGGGTTACGAGTCACCAAAGTCTTCAAAATGTACTTTTGACTGGAACAATAACCAGCGGTTGTTTAGAGTCGGGCTACGTTGGGGGAGGAAACCTTTCTCAGACAGATAGCCGGACAGACAGACAAACAAATATCCACATGCAGCTTTCAATAAAATAATGATTTCCAAACTTATGTTAGTTAATAAAAAGAATTTGATATTCATCCGGGGGTTCCAAATGGGTCATAGGTCACACCTTGGGTCATTGCTACACATCGTGGTGATGTCAGTGTTTGACCAAAATGTGAGATTTGGGCTGAGATAAGTAAACCAACATGTGGTTTACTTATCTCAGATTTGGGGAAAAACACCTGTATGAGGCTCACATTTTTCTGGAAAGCGGAACTAAAATTATGTTGATCTTCTTTACAGATACCTTGGATGACTTTTCTCGTTTTTGTTTCCTCTTTTTTCTTAGATTTTTATCTTGAGTTTTGAAAGTATAGCCATAAATAGTCAGACATTGTCAAACACTGAGATTTGTCTAGCAACAAATTGCACTTTTTGGTCCATTTTTGGCTTTTGGCTATATCAAGATAAAAATAACAAAATTGAAAAAAAAAACCCACCTAATATACATTTTTAGATTCCAAAAAGTAGGAAAATTAAAGCTTTCCATAAAATGTTAAGCCAATTAAACACAATAGTTTTTTTTTTCTTCAAAAACTGATATCGTATAATTGAGATAAACCATTTGAGATTTACAATTGAAGAAGAGTCTTATTTTACCTCAATCTTCAGCCCCTTTAAAAGATGAAAATTCAAGATTTATGGACCAGTCCAAAGACTGCATCCATTAATCAAGGTGAGAGTGTTGGCACATTTGCTTTGCCCACCCTGATCACCGCTTACACATGGGCCAAAAGCAATGGTCCAAGTTTATACTGTTACTGCAAACCTTGACACCCCAATTGGAAAAATGTAACTTTAGTCATTTATTACGGTCAATATGGTAGGCCTGTGGATAAGTACTTACCCTGCGGCGTGCTTCAATGGTGTATGATTTGGTGTTATCAAAATTAATATCCATAGACAGTAACAGCATAAATTCAGCATCTCCCGAAGAGTCCACAGAAACCACTGCATTCAACCAGTCAGACACATCTAGCCCCTGCAAAAACATTGTGCGTTGGCAATATAATAGAAAAAGAATGTCACATATTCATATATTTATTCATGGTGTTGATGGTGGTCCTAAATGTTTGTGCACCTAAGAGCAGCATGCAGGCATGAGAATGAAATTCCACAAAAAAATAGGAAAATTTTGAAAAAAAACAGGAAAACAGGCTAAAAAATGGGAAAACACAGAAATTTGGCCACCAAAAAACAAAAAAAAACAGGAATTCCTGTTTAACAGGAAGATTATCATGCCTGAGCATGCGAGAGCATTCATAACAGCTGCCTTTTAGCTTTTTGCGTCCTTTTTTCATAATAGCTGCCTTTTGTTGATTTTTATCTATGATTCTCTAGTGAGCATGAATTTTGAACCAAGTTAAATACCAAATTGATACTAAATTTCAAAAGAAATATGAAAATATATGACAATTTTAATCAGTTTTCATGAAAATATTGTCATCTTTTTGTTCATTTGCAATAAGGTAGCAATCAATTTATAACTCATGGATAATTACTTTTGAGCAAATTGCATAAGTTGGCAGTCAATAAGCAAAACAGATATCTCTAAGGAAAACATGTAATTGAACCTGTAAGTAAAATATCAGAGCAATGATGCAATTATTGCCAATAATTTACTAAAGACTTTTTGTAGTAAAAAATGTAATTTTTGGTGATATTTCTGAAATCATGATATGAATCAAAATTCAATCGAAAACATTCAATTCTGAGTTCTAAAGATGGAGATTATATGTGTTTCTAGTCAAAGTGTGGTTTAATATGATTACAGTGCACCTGCAAATTCAAAGATTGTGGGCTATAGACCTTTTCAAAACACAACTTTCCGAGAATTTCCGAAGCTGATTTTACTCTTTCCGGCAATTGCGGACAGAAAAAGTGACTCTTCAACACAATAACTAGAATGTAGTTCGCGTTCTCATTAACTGGTTGTGTATGAATTCGAACTTGTAATTAGGGTTAGCATTAGGGTTAGCACTAGCGAGTCACTTTTAGTGTGATCGCCCTGGTGTGACTTGAGCTTAATCAGCTGATTTCAAATGGAAATTTCACTCTTTTAGTCGGTGAGCTTATGGTACCATCAGCCAAAAGTTGTTCAATATTAGTGTATCTAATAATGTGTGGGTTTAGTTCTATTTATTTTTCACTTTTATTGCACCGAAATGCGAGAGAATTTTCGGAAAATTTTGATGACAAAATCGTGCATACTAATGAGCTTGTATGTAATTGGTTGAAAAAATGACCATGTGATCAATGTTCTGGAGATTTCCGAATGGATTTTGAAAAGGTCTATAGCAAAGCTCTACCTTGTCTTAGGCAATTTCAGGCACACTTTATTTCACATAAATGCAAGTTAGTCTTAAGTGCAATAGCTGCCATGTGCATATATTGCTTTACACACTTCACAGTGTCAAGTTTAGGATCAGTGGCACTTACTATGGGTCTTTTAAAGACAGTCGCGGTGTTAATTTAGACGTGTTACAGAATTTGTTGGTCAGTGGTGGGAAGATTTTGATAAAACACACGCTTATAGTAACCAAGCTGTAGATTAGCGCCTTATACACAAAACGCAATGCGCCCACTTGTTATTTACGCATTGTCTTACCGATAAACGCCGAACAACACGAAAATACTGCAAAATAGTGTTGAATGCACCCGAC
Organism: Ophiothrix spiculata; assembly: GCA_000969725.1. Taxonomy (NCBI): domain Eukaryota; kingdom Metazoa; phylum Echinodermata; class Ophiuroidea; order Amphilepidida; family Ophiotrichidae; genus Ophiothrix; species Ophiothrix spiculata. The sequence goes on from JXSR01S053370.1 coordinate 6,890, forward strand.
TCAACGGGCATTCAGTGATCAAACTTTTTACATGTGTTTCCTATACTACAAAATGCTGATTTTTCACATATTTGCTACCTGTATAATTTTTTAATATTTAGCTGGTCAATTATTAATGTCAAGTGGATGTCAAATCGAGAAATAAAATATGGGGTCACCAACTGTTTTAAAAAAAATATCCTGAGATGAAAATACATGGGGTAAAATTTGAAAAACAATTTTCATCATCGGAAACGCCGAAATTCGGTTGTATAACATTGAACAGATAAAGAAAGTTAATTACGTCAAGTAATCTAACACTCGAGTTTTTAAGTTATCGTCCATTAAAAGGAAAATGAAGTCATAAAATATAACGCCATAGCGTGCTAAGATGGTCGTTGAGCCCCATCTTTTATTGTTGAATTTTGAAGATTAGACTCTTATCTATTAACTCACCAAAAATATAGGTAGGAACTTATCACCGCGATCGTCCTTAAGAGGCAGTGAGATATGGAAGGCAAAGTTCGAGGTTTTTGTGTTCTATAGAGTGACAAAGTATCAAATTAAAGTCAATCTCAGAAATAAGCTCCCCGTTTCGCGTTTTTTTTTACTCATAATGCGTGTTGTCAAGTAGTACTCTGCGCCGTACGCGACACATTGCAATTCACGCAGTTGGATGTGATAGGTTGTTCCCGCGATCGCCACGCCAAGTTCTTGTCACTGGGGAAAATTGACCAGTCAAAACGATCGTCATGCGTCAGCTGTGTCAGGTGATTTAAATTCTGAATTACGCGTACGCACGGACTGCATAGAAGCACAATTGTTTGAATATTCTGGACGCGATTTTCAGGGGGCTTATTTATAAGATAGACTATAATATGACACATGCCAGCCTTTGCAGATTTGACTCTCTGGCATTCACGTGATGAGTCATTTCACTGGATGCAGTCATTATGGACACACTTACCCACACACAACCCTTGTGTACAGTAGTTGGAGCTACAGCCCAATTATTATAGCCACTTTCAAAGTATCCGACGAAGCTGTAAGCACGACAACTGCAAGAAACGGATCACAAATACAGCAATCAATATGAGAAACTCTTTGGCATCTATATGAAATTTATTTGATTGCTTGCAACATCTCATCGCAATTGATACTAAGCTACAACTAAGGACAAATTTCAATACCGTGGGCTTAAGGCAAAAAAAAAGAATACGTTTGTTTCCTGTGGGTGGTCAAAAAACCTAAATGCGAAATGCATTTTGTATTTTATTTTATTTATTTTTTCTTTAAGAGGTGCTAAGGCAAATTTTAATTGAAAATCTGCATGAGTGATGAATTTTTAGTAAGAAACCTGTGCGGTTTCGATTTTATGTTGGAAAGAAAATAATTATTTAGTAATAATTTTTAATTTTCCCTGTTCTTTTTATCAAATTGGCTACTTTTGTTCTAGTTTTCTAAATATCAAAATAAAAAAATGAAATGCGCAAATATATGACGCCAAAACGAAATGCGCGCAACCCACAGGAAACATACTTTTTTTTTTTTTTGCCTAATGCCTCTAGGCTGTATCTACATTTCTACCCAAATTGACAAATATCAAATCAATACTGTAAAACAAGAAATATTTGCAGAAAGAAAATTTTGCGAATTTCAGAATCTGGGGTTTTTGGCTGCATTTTAATTTCACTAATTGCATCAGCATGCCATTAATTGAAATCATTGAACATTATTAATATTAGCGGCAAATTAATTTTGCGATTTTAAGGTATTAGCAAAATTAAATTGCTAGCAAATATTTCTTGTTTTACAGTATACTCTTTTGGAGTGGGGGAAATTATACTGAGAAAAGACAAATGAAAAGACAAATTGTCCCCTCATGTTTCTTATTATATCATATCTCATTATAATTTCCCTACACACTTAGCACTGTTCTCGGTTTGTAATCAACTGAAAGTTTTTATTTAAATTAATGCCAAATGGTGTAACCATATATGATAAATATCATAGCCATTTAAACATCAATCTAATACTGCTTTTCCCTTTTACGTGTCTCTATTCACACACTGCATTGATTTTACAGCTGTAGCTGTTACTACTCTAAATAAAACTATCACTTTATTTGTCCATCTGAGTCTACTCCACCCAGGATATGTGAAGCTGCACGAAGGTTTAATATAACAACCTACTTTCCGATTTGCTCTATGGAACCATTTTTAAGTGAAGTGAAATGTTTATGATGATCTACCTGCAGTGAATCAGTAGGGCTTTGTATCTTATATGGTCAACAGGCACTATAAATATTTCATTATTATTCCAAGGGTCGATTTCACTAACATTTACGATGCATCGTAGCTACGAACGGTTTAGCTCAAAAATACATCTAGATACCATAAAGACATGAAAAATCTTTGTAAGTGTTCACCGCATTGTAAGGTTTATGAATTGAACCCTTTGTTAACGTTACTAGGGGGTCCAGAGGTGGTCGTAGCTAGCAATGGGTTTTTGTCTTACGATGGGTTAACGATGCATTTTAACGTTAGTGAAATCGACCCAATTAAGTGATGATAAAAGTATATGTCAAGATTCGCGTCCCTTCCATGTAGGTTCTAGTCGTACTCGAATGAAGCTATCGAGCCAGTCGAGCACTATTCCTTGAGTACGATACGCACAATTTTGCGGGAAAAATGTAAGATACGTACTGCGCTGTAGTCAAGTTGTTGTAGCATGCGACCAGAGCATAGAGCTTGGTCAATACGCAATCACGCAGCATTGGTCTAGGCTACACCAGCATGCAATCCCCTTAACTTTTTTTTAGAGTGCAAATAGAACTGTTTCCTAGCTGCACTTTCTTTAAGATCTACACTCCTAAAAAGGCCTTCGCTCTTCAGCAGACGAAACTTGTCTTGTCGTCCCTAGACCCAGCAAATTGATTGGTGATAGGTCTTTCAGTATTCGTGGATCAACTCTCTGGAAAAACCTACCATATGTAGCATCAGCTTTTTTTTTTCATTTCTGTTAACTTGTTGCTGTTCTATTCTCCTGCGTGTTTGTAAAGCGCATTGATCATTTATGGATACTGCGCTATATAAGCACTGTTTATTATTATTATTATTAGTCTTAATGATAATATGAGTATAGTGGCTGATTGGTTTAGAGAAATTAATCTTACTCTAAATCTGAGTAAAACAAAATTTATGCTCTTTGGATCATTCATCTCATAGGCTTGAAAGTTATAAAGAAATTTCATTGATATATAATGGTGAAATTATTGAAAAGGTTGATTGTTTTAAATATTTGGGTCTTGTATTTGATGCACAAATGACTTGGGCTCAGCATATTGACTTCATTGCTTCCAATGTTTCTAAACGTTGTCGTGTAATTCGTTGTGTCAAATATTATCTTCCAAGTTATATTCTCAAGAAGCTTGCTGATTCTTTAGTGATGCCACACTTTAATTACTGTAGTCAAGTTTGGTCTAATAGCTCTTTCACTCTTACTAAGGGCTCTGTCACACATCACGAAACGTATGAATAACAAACTAATAACGTACACTGGTTTGGTCATTGAAATACAGGTAATCGATTACCAAACCAGTGTACGTTATTAGTACATTATTCGCACGGTACGGTGATGTGTGACATGGCCTTAACAGGCTACAAGTTCTTATGAACAACCTTGCTAGAATCATTCTATCAGCAGATATTAGAACTCCCGTTGATTCTATGATGAATGATCTCAAGTGGTAAAAGCTTGATATAACTTGGAAAAAGCATGTTATTTAAATGTCTCATGGGGGAAGCTCCTAATCATTTGTGTTCAAACTTCGTTTTCACTCATACTACCCATAATTACAGTACAAGGGGAAATTCATCAAACATGCTCGTTGTTCCCCACTTTAAAATAAATTCTGGCTTCAGAACTTTTCATGTCAGAGCAGCAAACCTTTGTAACAATTTTGTTGGTTCAAAATGTAATTCTTTGTCCCTTGGACAATTCAAACATGTTATTAATGATATTTAATTATGTTCCCCATTTTGTTTTCACATGTCACTTTTGGTGACTATTCAAAAGTGACTATTGCTTTATGTCTTATATGATTGTATAACATTATTTGTAAATCATTTCTTGTAAATATTTTGTAAATTATACTTTATTTGTATTACAACTTAACAGGGCTTTCTAGAATAGAAGTGCTTAGCCACTGAAGAAGCTACCCTGTATAATGAAAGCTTAAATAAATAATAATAATTAAATCTATGGTTTAAAGTTATCAAACTTACAAGATAATACTGTTGTCAGTTGATGCAAAGAATCCTGCCCAATGAGACAGCCATTTGCAGTGAATGTAGGCCGACAAACACTGGGTCATCACAGGGTAGCTGGGGTCTCGCAGGTCCCAGATTGCAATGCTCTTGTCAGCACAAACAGTCGCTACATAGTTAGGATCTATGGGATAAAAACAGTAGGTATATGAGGGGTATCAAAAAGTTTTTGATCACCCAGAATAAGTTGTATCGATGAAATTTTGTCAGGATGGTCACTCGTCCTTGTGTACATTATGGTGCAAAAATGAAACCAATGGCATACTTTCCATGCAGGTGTCGATAGATGTCAACAACCTGCATCCGCTAACCAGATAAACTACATAAAGAAATTAAAGATATGTGGCAAGATTAAATCCATGCATTTGAAGCGTTACAGCCCCAGTAGTTCTATGAAGACACATCCAAAGTTAAAGTATTTGATACCATAGTATAGGGTAGGGTCTCTTCTTTCCATTGATACCAAATTTAATGGTTATTGGTCAAAATATGACGACGTAATAAAGCATGGTTGACCTGAAAGTGTTGATTTAAGCGAAAATACAATGTGGGTGTTTTTGGCTAAAAGAGGACCTCTACAATGTCGGTCTGTGGACAGTCAGTTTTAAGTGGGAGGAATGTGTTACTTTGCAAAGTGGCTATGTAAAGACTTTAGGGTCACATAATAAACTTATGTTCCTGGCTGTATTTCTTTTTGGTGATCTTTGAAAAGTTTTGATACCCCCTCTTATAGCATTATGATCAACAGAAATACCACTCTATACTTTCCTGAAACAAAAAAAATGGCATGATCGAGAAAATACAAAACTTTTATTTTCTAAAACTTGAATCGATATTACATGACCAATTAGGAAATACTTTAAACGTTATATGCGTCAGGAATACTCTTCATTTGTACAATTAGAAATTTCCTGAAATTGAACATCATATTCTAAAATTTCATAATTTATGGAGAATATGTCCCACCATCAAGATTCTGTATTTTAGATCTGAGATTTTAAAAAAATATAATTTTGCCAAAGTCATGTATAATCAGCACCTAACCACTTTCCCTCTTCTTGCCTTGATTAAGCGAGCAGTTTCAAAATCACTGCCTTCAAGGTGAAGAAAAATGTAAATATTCACACCTCCAAACTGACCCTGTCAATCTGATCAAATAGCCCCTACAAAAAAATTGAAACCTATATAGCACATTTGACATCAGGATTTGAAACCGGAACCTCTCACAACCCGATGCACTGTTTGGCCATACCAAGCCATCAGGTGGGCAGTGGATCAGCAGCTAATGATCATGTATCTGCTGGTTGTGGCCAGTTTAACAACCATGTACTATGACACGTAAAATGTTAAGTCTGAAAATAGCAAATCTATACTCTACAAACCTTGAAGTATGCAGTAAGCTGCTTAGTTTGTACTTGCAAGGTTTATCAAAAATAATAAAAAATACTGGGGATTTATAGTGCTTATAGTGATTTATAGTGCAATGCCTCCCCGATTTGTAATTCCATGCAGCCTCTGCACACTTTACAGGTGTTCACTGACCACTGTGGCCTAAGTAAGCTCCATTACAAGCATCATTTCAGGTTCTGTGGCAACCTCAAGGGGCGCTGAACCTTGATCAGCCCACATACGCACCATCGCTGCCCGGATCAACTCCCCGTGTTTCGTACGGGTTTCCACGAGACAATCAGCAGTTAGTTCCTTGTCCAAGGGAATATCAAGCACACTCAACATTTTGGCACCAGCGGCTTTCGAACTTGCGACCTTCCGCACCGCAAGCGACCAATTACCAATTACCAATTGAGCTAACTTACTAATATTTATATGTGAGTAGATGTGTATAGACAACCCCCTCCAATATTGTTTAATCTTTTCTGTCCTTGACTGA
>JXSR01S053380.1:27109-38757 GCA_000969725.1 Ophiothrix spiculata
ATACTAATAATAAAATTCATTCATCTCACAAACAGAAAATCTAGACGTAACGAATAACAACACAAACGCGATAATCGTTTAATATTTTAGTGTTCGCTAAACATTATAGTTATAGATTAGAAAAATGGTAATTTATAGAATTTAATTCGACACCTTATTAAATCAATTTAGGTCTAACAGATGCTAATAGAATGAGAAATTAAGCGTTCTATTGTTTTTTACCCTTCATATTGTGCTGCACACTTCAGTTTCCTCCTAGAAGTGCTGATGAGAGCATGCTGTTAATTTTAGAATCCAATCAAGTAAAAGGTACTCAAACGTGACAGTGTATTACTTAAACTCAAAGGTGTTTATTTATTTTTTGGGAGGGGGGGGGGGTCAATGTACAATGGTTTAAAACTAATTTGTGTAAAATTGAATGTAATATTTAATAATGTAAATTGTAAAAAATCAAATAAATTCAAAATGAAAATGATTTGGGACCATTTACGTAACTACACTGGCGGGTAAAAGAGATTTTTTTGATTCGGTTCTCATGAATTTGTCTACGTGTTTACACACAGACAACACGTAAATCACGTACGACAGTATTTATTGAATTCTTGAATTTTTAGGATGGGAATATGATTTTGGTTGAACTGAAACATCAGTTTGCTCAGTTTGCAAATGAATAAAACAAAATTTAAAAAAAATAAAATAAATATATATATTTTTACGGCTTGCTCCTGTTCAAAATTGACTTTGCACACTTGAAAATCTACTTTTTGTTTAAGCTTTTGGTAGAACATGGCCCAAGTAAGCCACTTTTTGTGAGCAAATTAATAGCTTTGTTTACTAGAGCTCTCCTGTGAATACGAGATGGCGGGATTTGTGTTGCCGTGTGTGTCGTTCTTTTGAAGTTGTCTTTGGGGAAAATCTGATTATTTGTCAGTTTGCTATTGGTACATGGTGTTGATTAGTTTTCATATCATAATTTGATCACTAATTTGATCTATTTTTTGTCCGGTTTATCTACTTTTTAGATACAGAGTTGATCAATTTAAGAAAAGACCTCTATACTTGGATTCATATACTTACACAGTACGAGACTTCTTATAAATCTGAAAGTATGGTACATGCCAGCAAATACTAATCCAGGGCACTTGAGTTTAATTATTCCCCTAGTCTATCTCTTATTATATTCCGTATATTCCAATAAGTTAGCTTTTCTTCAAAACTGTAATATTCAAGTCGACCTAGATTACTAGGGTAACCAATTGTCTTTAAGATAAGCTAATTATACCTCAAAGGCATAGCTTTTACATCGAAAATTGATATCCCCGTCGGCTATTTCTTTATTGTAAAACATTGGTACGATTAGGTTATTTTTTATGTGAAAATGTGTACCAATTGATAACGTTTAAATATGAATGTTGTATTGTCCTAGTTTGCTTCAGGTGCACTTTAAATAGGTCAAAGCTAAAGGATATTTATGGGGTTATTTCGGGTTTAGACAAAATTATGTTGCGTTTTCTCACTAGTTACTCATTAATGTTTAACTTTATTTTTTTTAATGTTACAATAATAAAAATTACGTCGTTCTCCGTTGAAACGCCTCGGCTAACGGGCATATACTCAACTTTCCTTTACCCTTTATTGAGAGGGCATTATGAAATGATATTGCTGAGATTTTTCCCTAATATACAATCGGCGTCATATAAACATGTCTTTCGAATGAATCTCAGAACAAAGGATTATGATTAAGCCGTCTGTTTAACTTTCATTAAAATTGTTATTGGAAGGATTTGCTATTGCACATTGGATTGCTATTTGATATGAATCTCATACCATGACAAGATCCATCAAAACAGATGGTGTATGCAGAAAGTAACACTACTATGAAAACTGATATGAAACACAGATTGGAAATAGGTTTTGTCGATTTAGAAATATCGCCAGCAAAGATTTCACTTAAGGTTTTACTAATATATAAACATGTTCCTATTTTTCTTAAAGATGAATTTTAGACTTCATGGTAGTATTCTAAGGAATATGATAGACGTTTTGCCAATTTTGTTTGACCAAATGCTCTCTTTCTGCAATAAAAGACGAACATAGCTATACATGCAACTGGAAAAACTCACATCACTTACGTTGCATATAATATTGTTTTTTGAACCAACTAGGTTTTGGTTTCATGTTCACACGAATTCCACGGCATATTTACCTATACAGGGTGAGTCAAAATAAAGTGTAATCTAATCGGTGATTTTTTATAACCAGTTCCTTTTATTCTTTTGAAAAATTGTTCCTGTATGAGAGCTTTCATATAAAATTTATTGTGTTGAAATCGGGCAAAGCATTCTAAAGTTAAAGTCATTTGAGTGGAGGTACCCAATTTGAACAGCGAACAAACTACGCTATTTTGTTTAGTACGTCCGTACTGGTAACAAACTTAAGGCTGTTGTCTTTTTCAACTGTTATGATAGGAACGCCTATGGAAATAAAATAACACAAAAACAATTATAGGTTGTTGAATGCTGACTGTGAAAAATCGGGTACCGGGTTGAATCTTTTGGTAATGTTTAGATCTCTCTCAAAAAAAGATATTCTAATTCGGTTGCTGTTTTGTTGAATCATGCGGATCAGGATCTACCAGAGCCTTCCTTGCTTTTGTTACAAAGAGTTGCGTGATCTTTAGCTTATAAACAATATTTTAAATAGCTGAGGGGATTGGACCTTGTTGGCATCCGTAAACTACAGACAAAACAGACGGCGATCTTCAACCGGACTATGAGTCTGATGATACTTGAATAATTGCAACAAAATGCCAGTGCGTTTGCTACATTGATGCGCTGTGATTTATCTCCTGGCATTGGTTGTCAAGATTGTGCACTGATATCTGAAATGACCATCAGTACTTTGATCTGCATCGTTGAATATTTTTCAGTATCTTTGCACAATGCGTGCCCGTTTTACATTTTGAATGCAGATTTGTTCGACATGAAACTTGGGTACCTTTACTAAAAAGGATGTAACTTTTGAATGCATTAATCAAATTTCAACAAACTAAAATTCTTATGAAAGCTGAATAAATTTGCTATTTACCAACTATAATTAAATTTGATAAACATAAACAGATTTCCTGTAAACAAATTCCCCCGTTGATTACACTTTAATTTGACTCACCCTGTAGGGGGGTTATACTTAATTCAGAACTACAGTACAGCGGCGTTTATCGAAAGACAAATCACTTCATTCTGTTTACCACGTTCGAAAACCGCTTGCATTTGTTTTAGATCTAATGAAATTGTGATGGCTCACCCGAAAATGGGACATTTGGAACAGGATACTTTTCAAGAAACTGGTGAAAATAGGCAGCAAAAAATAAAGAAAATAATAAAGAATTCTAGCAGATTTTCTGTTTTTATAATTTGAAAGCCTTCATCTATTTTAACAAGATAGGTTTGATTTTAAAGCTTACAAAATGTTGTTACAAATGAAATGATAAAGTCAATTTTTTTAGGATGAGCCATAACAATTGGACATTTCTGCTTGAAAAAAAAACCCTATGAAAAACAAACAAAAAGTAACCTACACTGTAAACAATCCTCCAAATGTTTTTTTATTTTAAAGTCCAGTACTGTCTATGTGATACAAATGTTTTTTCATGATATTAGTTAGAGGTGTTACAAAAAAGGCTTTGTTATTAGACGAGGGTTAATTTACTTAAGTCAGATCTTTATTTTCGCTATTTATAAAGATCCCCCGTATATTTTATTTAATTAAGTCATGAAGAATCCACAAGAAGTATTGATTCGTGGATCACAAATCATTAACTTCGAGTGGATTCTTCGACTTAAACCATTGTTTAAAATACAACAAAATAACATCAAAATAAAGAATAATAAATGTAGATTCTTTAGGCCTTTGTTGGAATTTACAAACATTGAAAGTTAACCTTGTAGTACAAAACCCCATGATTCGTAAACTCACAAAACGTGAATCAATCGGTATAAATGGTGATCATCGACGGATACATCTTCAGCATTCTAATTCATTGCATGACCAATTCATAATGACCACAGACAGGTGTAGTGATTAGCTAGATATAGACATGAAATAAATTAGCAAGGTAATATAGTTTATTCATAATCGCACAATGAACTGTAATATGAATATAAAAGCAATGAAGTATTTAAATTGCAACTGTCGATTTATACGAGTGGTTTGTTACGTAATTCAATGCAAATTTTACGAGGTAAAATCAAACAAGCGTTAAAAGGTGTGACCAAGAGATGAAACATTGGACTTGCCGTTTAGCCTGCAAATCATGAAATGAAAGGTGTCTCGTATTATTTGGAATTGTTGAATAATCGTATTCGATACTGGAATATCTGTCAACTAGGACATTATAGCCGAGGCAATGAAGGATTTTGAAAAAGTGTACCTTTACAACACTGTATTTTACGACTTTAAAGAAAAACACGATATGGACAACGAGCAATGTATCAAGCATGCATGGTTGTCAGAAAAAAGGTAGGTACATGTATTAATATTGATAAACTTCTTAATCTCTTTATAATTGATAATATTTTGTTTTTTCGAGTGAATATCCTTCAATCATTAAATAAAAAAAATAGCGAAAAGGTTCAAAAGGAAAGATCAGATAAAAATAGGGCCTTTGTAAAAGTCCAGTAATCTGTGAATCCCTTTTGTACTAGTGTTACAACCAGGGGCTATATTCTTCGACTATAAAAAATAAAGAGAACACAACATTTACCGGGAATCTTACCAAAAATAGATCTAACGTACGTATTCATGTTTGTGTTTAATTGCAGGTAAATCTGGAGATACTGAACAAGTGGGATCTATGTCAAATGAAAATCGTTTTACTGGAAATATGGAATAACCAGAAAAACACCAAGACCAGGAAATTTACTAGGAAATTTTTCAATACATCTGGCATTTATTTATGAAGGAAAACATGTTTTCAATTTTGTACCGTGGAATCTATCTGCAGCGTAAATGGAAAGAATGAATGATCCACAATTTGTTACCATGAAAGATTCTTCACAACTAAGCGAGTATGCAGTAACTTGAAAAAATGGAAATTATTACAGCACAGATGGTTTTGAGAGATAAATTTCTATATTTGATGGAAGAAGCCTGGAATGCTCATTCGGACCAACAGGATTTATCGGAAATGTGTTGCTTTAAGCTGAATTTATCATTCTATGAAGTATCACCTCTTGAAACATAGTGGTTTTTTTAGTTAATACTGCCGATTTGTGGGTGAATTTCATCATGTTCGGAGTTTCCGATTATGTACTTCAAATCTATTTTTGTTGTTCGGTTTGAAAATATCTCATTTATATCATATCATCAATTGCTAATATTTCGTCTCTCATCAAAGTAATCGCTACGACTTGAATTATTGCATTGTACATTGTGTTCAAATACAGTTTATCGTTTGTCCATTTAAATGCATTTTATATATGAGTATTATTGACGTTTTGAAATGTTTCAATTACAAATTCTAGAAAGTCGTATTCGTAAACTAAAATACTGTAATAAAATGTTAATTTTCTATATGCTGTTATCAGTTTTTTGTTTGTCCGGTGGATTTTTTTCTTACGAAACCACACTTCTTCTTTGCACGAATCTACAGTTTGTTGTAGCTTCGTGCAGAGAAGTGTGGATTCGTAAGAAATAATCCACGGGACAAACAAAACACTGACGTCATAACAATGGTTTAAAGATGTACCTACATATTACTCACACAAGCTTTGGTCACACTCTAAATATTTTTGTTCAAAAAATTCAACTATAAAGCAAATAACCGAAATATAATTTTCTAAATAGAGAATAGGCTATTGTAAATTAACCAAGTCAACCACAGAATGTAAAAGACCTTGACATTACATTGCTGGACGATGTGATACCAGCATTATTATCTCATCTGACTTGATAGCTAAGACGGTAATGTATCGCGCTCATAATTCACATAATGACCACAGACAGGTGTAGTGATTAGCTAGATATAGACATGAAATATTTATTAAATAATTTACAACGTTTATTTTAAAGTATTAATTTATTTACAACGTTTATTTAAAATTTTGATTAATTTACAACGTTTATTTGAAATTATTAAATAATTTACAACGTTTATTTAAAATTATTAAATAATATACAATGTTTTGAATTGATTAGAAGACTTTCCAGTTGCAATATTCGGGGTGCCCGGAAAATGTGTTACCGAGTGCATTTTCCCCGTTAACATTTTTACAATGTAGGTATTGTCCTGAAACGTCCCACAAATATATTTCAAAACATTTTAGTCTTTTGCATGAGTCTGTGATATAAAACCGAAAAGATTGTTCTTCTCATTTCTGCCCAGAAATGCACAACGTTCCTTTAAATATATATGTAAAGCTTTGGGTAAACGATGCTGTTTCAATCAGATTTATTTCTTAACTCTCATCAAAAGGGCAATTACGCTATATTAGCATGATTAGGAGGCACATCAATATAAATGCTGCAAGCGATATATTGCTAATTCACCGTTTCTTCTCCGTAGAAAATGTTACCGGGGTATTTCATCATCACCTGTCGGTACAGGAATAAAATGAGCAAATTTGAATCCACATTGAAATATCATATTGACTGTATTTCAAAAACTATATCTAGAAATATTGGTGTCATGAACAAACTGAAGTATTCCATTCCAACTCGTATTCTTCATACCCTGTACTGCTCATTAGTATCACCTTATATTAAAAGCAATCCTTATCTGGGGAAAGACATGTAAAACTTACCTTGAAAAAATCATAAAATTGCAGAAATGGGCAATAAGAACGGTTGATGGTAGTCACTATCGTAGTCATGCAGCTCCACTTTTTGCAAAACATAATATTTTAACTGTAACAGATGCATATACTCTTGAACTTGGTGTCTTTATGTTTAAATACCATATTAATGACTTACCTATAGTGTTCCATGAATATTTTAATAAGCGTTCTGATATACACAATTATCAAACAAGACATGCAAATGATCTCAACATTGCCTTCAATAAAAAATCATAGCTATCCGTACAAATGGTCCTCTCCTTTGGAATTCATTATCATGTAAAATAAAAAATAGCAAAAATGTGAAACAATTTCGAAATCAATTTAAGCAAAATATTATTCAAAATTATAAGTAAGTTTTTGAGCACGTCCCTGATGTAGTCTTGTTTGAGTAGTTGTGCTGTCATGTATTTATTTTTGTCTGTAACTTTTTGTTGTAATCTAGGGAAGGACCTTAAACAGGCCTTATTGGCCTTCCGGTCCTGTCCTCCATAATTCTGTTCTGTCCGCATGTTATTTTTTATGTATTTTTATGGAAATAAATGAATCTGAATCTGAATCTGAATCTGAATCATAATGTAGTTGAGAATATGTTGCAAACTATCATAAGGTAAAAACAAAGGTATGATGGTCTCAAAATCAAGAACACTTGTTAGAATCAACAACTGACATGACTGAAAGAAAACATATATACAAAACTAGTGAAATCCACTTCCTACGTTGATATTGTCTGTTGAACATTCGTTTAGAAATTTTCATTTGCTTCCTTTGTTGTTTTGATGCTATCAAGAAACTGTTGAACTTGTTGTTTACCATAAAACAGTGGTAAAACAAAGCAACTAAAACTCAAGAATTAATAATTTATTTATTTTTATTTTTTTTGCAATATTCATTTTATTTTGCAATTATCATCATTAGGAGTGGAGATAAGTGCCTGAAATGTTATCATTATTACTTCTTTTTTTGACAGTGATAATGCAACGTATGTTTGCTCATCTTCGAAGGAAATCATTAGACGTAGGAGATTTGATGAAAACAGATATTTCCACTTGTTTAATATATTTCCTGTAATAAAAATCGACTTTTGGCAAAAAATGGCCACTTTTTAAAAAATCGGTTATAAAAGTTCTAAATGTCAAATTTTCGTCGCGGTTTTTGCTAATAAATGAAGGAATCAACAACTCTAACATGTCCTGTAAGTTTTAAGTTAATAGCATACAGAAATTTTTTTCAAAATGGCGATTTAAAATAATTCGCGAATTCGAGGTGGCAAACACCCTCCTCCTCCCTAACCGCCGACTTTGACAGCATACCAAAACCCCACCTTAGCTGGTATACCCCCAATTCTTTTCCGTCAAAATGACCGCAAAGGATGTAAAAACAATTACCCAAATGCTCAGGGTCGCTTTCTTTTGCATTTTTGGTGTAATCGGCGATCATCCGTTAGGGGCCACCACCCCTTTAGAAAGACGAGGGTTAAGTATATCAAAATGACGATGTCATATGCGAATGCAACTTAAATGCGAAACATTTTCATTTTTTGCTCTATGTCATTATTCTCGGTATTTGATTGTGAATCCGCTAATAACTGGAACAGTAAAGCATTTTAAAATTGATCTTTAACCGACAGCAGCGCATCGTATTGTGGAATACCCAAAAAATGTAATGGCAGTAATAATGGTCTATAATGCCAAATCACTGCAAACACAATTCAAGAGAGGTCAGTGAAAGGTATGATTTCTCCGAAGAAAAATGAGGCAAATAAATGTATTACCTTAAGAAACACGGAGTAATTGCTTTTTTGTTCGGACAGAACGGTGAAAAATGTTTTCTTGGCACTATTAAAGCCCACTTGTTTATTATTGCCTACATACCTGCAGCCCATCATTGCCTCTAAGAGACTTAGCATCTGCACATTCTGGCAGCTGGGTAAATTGGATGCACTTTGTGTCCTAAGGAAACTGTCGGAATTTATATGCGAGGCATAAACTAGAAATGTATTGTGTTTTTAATTCCATCTTTACGAATTACATCTCTAGTACTGTGAATATTATGTGGCAATCGACGGTAAGAAATATTGCATTGTTACATATTACAACGACAACTAAGTAAAAATAATTCACAATGACAATAATATTATAGAAAGATACCGTTAAAATCCAACGCTACAAAATTAACAATGTTTATAATACTAATTATACAACGTGACAAGCTAGTCACAAATATATTCACATTCATTTTAATTTAAATCATTAATGCATGTACAGGTTGTCCCAATATTAATGCAACGAGCAAATAACAAATATTAAAAAATAGTTGCCAAAAGATTAAATCATGGCAATATATGTTTTTCAAAAGTGGAGTAATTACTCTACAACATGCTTTTTGTCCCGTTTCATTCAGCATGTTCAGTCCAAAGATATGAAGAATTTAAGAAAGCCCTTTAAATCTACTTTGGTCCGATTTGTAAGTTTAGACTTCCAGCTAAAGAAATGCAAAATTAAAATGAAGAGAATTCTGCAATCAACTGGAAGACAATCAATCCAAACCAATCTTACCTGACCAGTACCTAACATTAAGTGATATTTCAAGTTATATAATTCTTAACTTAAATAGGTCAAAATTTTCAATTAAAGTACGGATCTTCCTGATTCTCTCATATTCCTTGAATCTGTTACTTCTGGTGCGACAATCGGGTACTTGAGGACACAATTTCTACCAAAAGAGTGGGAAAAAAAGGATTCTTTTTAGACCAGTAATAAGGTTTTACCCGAAATCACGTAATAAAATCGAAGACAAGGGAGTTTAAGAACTCAAGGAAGTTAACGATTCATCTGGCCCGTGAAGGGAACGCAACAGGTTGACTCAACCAGACCCAACAACCTGCTTAATATCAGCAGATCTTCATTAAATTGAGTCCTTATGTCTTGAAATGGGTTCAAGGGGTGCTTCTCCTAACCATGTGTTGTTGATAGCAATTTCCATTCAACGTGTGCCAACTGACGTCACCAAAGGTGAAACTTTACAGATTAACACATCAGACCATCAAGATTTTTTTGGTCTTCACAAAATGCGCCATAACTTTTGATTCAGAGATCCAAATTAAACAAAACAAAAATCCTGTAAAAGCCAATGGTCTACTCTGTAATATTAGTATAACGTTTGCTCACCATTGTGCTCTGTTCTCTCAAAATAAAAGTTCAAATCTTGTTGCATTTTATTGGGACACCCTGTTCATAAGAATCTGCCAGTTTATTTCGATTAAGTGGTTCTAACCGTTTGGGTGCCCTTGTATTATTTCATAAAATCAGTTTTGAGACGGAATGGCAATTGCACGCTGCGGGGAAGGCAGTTTCTCCAATTATTTTTCTTTATACTTGCACAATGCATTAATGATTTCATCACGGAACATCGCAAGAAATAGTTGACACTTAACATGCTTAAGGACCCTAATATATTTTGATTTTCATTAAACAAATTATTTTGATAATTTACAAGATGATATCAGAATACAACAATGCTCAATATACTTCGACAGAATTGCATTTTAATAATACATCAATTGAATTAAACAATGCATAAAATATTTAAAAATCCAAGGGGAGATATCAAGAGACAGGAATTTTTTATCAATAAATAACTTAATGAGTACTTTGCAAGAATCGGTGTGTTTTCTTGCCCATGGGTCTAAGAAGTAATTTTAAATTTGTCGATGAAGACCATCTGATTGACCTGAATACCTGAGCGTAGAAATGATTTCCGTTATTCCAACAAGTACAACCGTCATTCCATTCCTTAGAAACCCTGCTTGTTAAGATGGAATAAAATGTATGTGAACTTCACTGAGTGGTCCATGTAATTAGTCAAGCTTTATGCTATCGTATTACCGCAGGGCTCTTCCAAGCCTAATTGAAAATACCTCACATCTATGCAAGAATTGCATTGATGATACTAGTGGTAATTATTTGCATACCTCTAAACTAAAAAAAAAATGAAAAGCGCAACAATTCGATCAACTCTCTTACACACACTTGCTATAGACCAAACTTGTCTACTGCAAACTTGACAAGAACATCTATATGATTCAGATGCGAACTAGGAAAACAATACAAGATTTGATTTTTTTAAATTACTAATGATTAAAGTAAACCAGATTACCGAGTAAAACACATTTTACATGCTCTTTTGGTATCATTGGTGTATCAAATTTACCATATTTTATGTATGATGTTTTATTACCTACAATAACAAAAATTCGTTAAAGCTAAACGAAAGGGGAAAATGTGAAGTTGTTGGTTTAAATGTCATGCATATATCCTATTGTCGCTTATTATCACGATCCATAATTAGCTTTCACTAATCTTTGATGTATTTTTCATTAATTTTTAACCGTGGCCGAGCGGTTAGAGCACGGGTCTTGTAATACAGAGGTTGTGGGTTCGAGCCCCGGGCCTGGCGGTTTCCATCTCCTTGTTTGCTTGGGCAAGACACTTTACTCTATTTGCTCCTTGGTTCGGACGTCTCGTAAAGCCGTTGGTCCCGTGTACGAATAGACTCCTTCATGCAGTGTTGGAGTACTCGAGTACAGTACTCGTACTTGTACTCGTACTTAAGTACATTTTTTGAGTACTTGTACTCGTACTTAAGTACATTTTTTGAGTACTTGTACTCGTACTTGTACTTGAACATGAAGTACTCGTACTTGTACTCGTACTCGACTGGTAAGTACTTGAGGAAAACAAGCACATTCAGCCGAGTACAGGCGAGTACAATTATTTTAAAATAATGAAATAAAATCTTTTATTCAATATTAAA
>JXSR01S053380.1:50597-62897 GCA_000969725.1 Ophiothrix spiculata
TTCATGAACGCGTCAAACATAGCGACCACGCAGTCGTTTCCCTCGCCAGCGTACATTTTCAAGGTAAAAATAATCCGCGTCTACACTCTCGACTTTGACTTTAAGAAGTTCTGCCAGAAACAGAATATGTTAATAATAATCTCGTAAAATTTGTACCAGATAAAACTACGCAAATTTGTAACTCTAGATCGAATCCCCAGACAATATTGAAAATTAATATATGTGGCTGTCCAGCCCGTAGGAGCCGTGAATGCACAAGAAACTTCATTTTGCGCTAGAGGTGAAAGTACATGTCCAGGTCATAATTTGCCAAAAATTATTTTTGACAAATTCGCAGTTCTTGTGCTTACTACAAAATACCAGCAAAGTGTCATTTTAAGAAAATGAAAGGGAATATTTAAAAATAAATCTGCATATTTTTAAGACAATCAACAGAAAATATAGGGCTTACTGATCCTTAAACGAGTTTTTTTCAGTTATGATTATAATTTCCTGAAAAACTTTGACGAACCATAACTCATAACTCGACTTCTAAAAAACGTGTGAAGTTTATTGAGTTGACATTTTAATCCTCATAACATGGTCTTTGCAAATATTTAAAATGTTAAAATGGCAAGAGGCTGCATTTACAGCTGTTTTGGGGTGGACGGTCACATATATAATGAAATTTATTTATAGTGCCAGATATAACTCCTCTTATTATTCCCTTTTAATTCTTTGAAAAAAAAAGAAAACTTGCCTCGAACTTCGACTTGAAACAAATGAAATGTGCTTGTTTCAAATTGAGTAATTGCTTATTAGGGCACACGAAACTGTATTGATAATTCGAATACTCGTGAGATTTATAAATAGCAAAATAATGACAGCTGAAAATTTTTGTCAATACATCTAGAAATAAAGCACAAATAATTATAAAATATTGCTTCATTGTTTCTTCTTTGTATGCACTGTATAATCAATTTATGTTATATAGATTTCGTCAGACGAACAGGTACAAAATGCATAAGAATAAATATTATTCATTAATTAGATTGTTTTTATCCTTTGATAAAATCTGTCAGTTTGTTCATTAAAGGTTATCAACTATGTGTGTACAAAGGGAAAATTTCATCTTTTAGCTATAATCCTTGTCCTCCTGAACTTATTTCGGCACCCCTCCCAAGGAGGGGGTGGTTGTTGTAACCGTACCCTCTCCCCCTTGATATTTTGGAACGAAACCCCTTATGAGCTCGCTTCTGCTATTAATAGATAGGTATGATCCTCTCCTATCCACCGGTACCAAGATTATCAAAATCGGCCAAGACGTTACGTAGTTATGACGTCATAAAATACTTTCGGATCGGAAAATCAGGTAAAGTGGCATTAAAATGGTCACCTTAATCAAAATGTTGGCATATAAGTTCTAAATATCGGATTTTCATATTGTTTTTTTGCCACTAAAGAAGGTAAATGATGCTTCTAACATGCCTCATAGCATGCATATTTTTTTCAAAATGGCGACTTAAATAATTTCCTGGATTTCACCGGCTCCCCTCCCCCCTTACACCCCAACTTTGACGGCCTACCCTAACCCCCACCTTATTTTGTTTCATCAAAATGACGGCAAAGGATGTAAAAATGATTACCCAAACGCACGAGGACGGTTTCATGTTGCAGGGGAAAAAACCTTAGGGGGTTGCCCCCCCCCCCCTCCCCTTGGGAGGACGAGGGTTAAGGCCACTCTACTGAAAGCAAGGGTATGGTACATTTTACTACTGCACCATGTTTTGGGGTATCTGCATTTAGCATTCCATTGTTATTACGTATAATAAAACTTGCCTCCTAGCAGCATCTGTAAGGTTCCTTCTTCAACCTATTTACCTTGCTGCTTATGCATGTGAGTGATTTCTTTCAAAAATGTTCTCAGACAATTTATCACCGTTAATGCTTTCCGTATCGTTCGTTGTAATGAAAAGAACTCGTTCAAGGATATACAAATTTCTTTCATTCAAACAAAAATAAATGAGGGAGAAAAAAGACGTCGAGTTTCATCAAAGGGTTCCTAATTCCTAGTCAAGATAATACCTTGATAAGAAGTGAACTTTCTTATAATAATAATAAAAAAAGATAAACGAAGAACAGGTAAAAAACACAATATGTAAAAATAAATTTACCAACTAACTCTCAAAAGAAGTAGAATATATACTATTCAATTTCGACGAGAAAATACACGAGCAATGAGATAAATGTTAATTAATTATTATAATATCCCAAATTTGCCAATCATTTAAATGAAAATTTCAAAATTAAGCATATTTCACCATCAATGAGGAATGAGTCACATATTCATCAACTTGGTGGACTATCTGTTGCTTAAGTCATCAGAAGGGACTCTGGAATTGTGACATGTCACAGAAATCAAGAAGGTATCCAGCGAAAGTCCTATATGATCTGGACTTTGCAGACGACATCGCCTTGCTTGAATCCTCCATCTCCCGTGCTCAGTCCCAGTTGACCAAAACTGCAAATGCTGCTGCTGACCTTTGACTAGTCATCAGTGCTCCCAAGACAGAGTATATAACCATCAACTGCTGTCCAAACCCTCCACTAAAAGTGTATGGTACCACGATCAACCCTGTATCAGACTTCAAATACCTTGGCTCCATGATGGCATCTACCAGTGGGGATTTCAAGAGGCGAAAAGGGCTTGCATGGACAGCATTTTGGAAGCTAGAAAGTCTGTGGAGATGTCCTAATATCTCAGTCTCAGTCTCCACCAAGGTTAAGTTGTTTAATACTACCTGTGTCACTGTCCTAGGCAATGGAAAACAAGATCGATGCATTTGGGACCTCATGTTACAGAATTATGCTCGGAATCAAGAGAATTGATAGGGTGACCAATGTTACCATTTATGATCGGACCCAGACATTCCCGCTAGTGGAAAATGTCAGACCCGGCAACTGAGGTTTCTGGCCGGACATGTGCTTTGGATGCCTATGGATGAACCATAACCATGCAGAGAGTATGCACTGTATATGTCATCACATGGAAAAAGAAAACCAGGAAGACAGCGAACCCCTTTTCTCCGATACATCCAATACCTATTGGGAGACACAGACAACATGATGAGCCCTGACAAACCGTCTGAATCAGCACAGTATAGTTTTGGTTGGAGAAAGCTTGTAGTCGCCGTCTCCGCAGTCGACAGATGATGATGATGATGATGACATAATTTTATTTGCGTATCAGTGCAATCTCTTAAACCCGGTCTAGAAGAAATCGTTTTGATACATAGTGCCTTGCCGTTTTATGTTGTGCTTTTAAACAATGATTGCACTAAAAATAATAATGAAGGTAATTGGTTTACATGATAAACTGAGGTGGTTTTTTTTTGTCTAATGTGTAAGAGCATATGGCAGAGGAGTAAACAAAGCTCTGCAGACATACGTGTTATATGGCGGGTAAGGATGCTTGTACCCTTTATTTTATTTAAGATTTACTGTGTTTTGTTCTGTTTAATGACTGTACCTCCATTGTATGATTATCTCGTGCTTCAGTTCCATTTTTCATCATTCATCTGCTTTGTATTTTCAGCACGTTTTATTATATCTGTATCTTAGCTATCGAATTGTATTTATTGTATTTTTAATTAATTTCTTGTTTTTATCAATGTGTTTTTAATCTTTGTATGCTTGTATATTCTGTGTATCCTTTCTAGACGCCCTTGGGCAGTTCTGCACTCTAAAAGCGCCATTTTATTATATTTATTTATTATTACCTGCATAATGTAGTTTATTAAGTTGTTTTTTTATGTATTGCATAAATTATAAAAAAAATTCTTGCAATCTATATACATGTATTTAAGTGTTTTGCATATGTAAATTTCATCTTTGTTAGCATGATGCAATTTGGCCCGAGGAACACGACATGTTTTGAAAATAAACCACCCAAACATAGTGTCTTTACCATGAATGATATATCAAATTGACTTGTGTTGTGCAGTTTATATAGAGTAGATATTATATGTGATGACTCACCCCGAAAAGGGAAACTTTGCGACACAACACTTTTCAAGAAACTGGTTAAAAATAGGCAGCAAAAAATAAGGAAAATAATAAGAATTGCCATCAGATTTTCTGTTGTAACATTTGATCGCCGTCATCAATTTCAACAAGTAAGGTGTCATTTTAAAGCTTATACAATACTGTAACAAATGAAATGATAAAATCAAAACTGATAAAATCTGCAAAGTCACCCTTTCGGGGTGAGCCGATCACATATATACAACTATGTCACAAAGGCTGCATCGTAATTTGAGGCTCATTATTTGCGGCGATATTGTATCCTTTCTCACATATCTTATTATTATAGTTAACATGACCGTACCATTAACAATCAGAAAATGTTTTACCCGAAGCAGGTTGAGACATTCAGATTATTGTCTCTACACTGTAAAAAGGATGTAATTAAACAGACTTCGTAATCTTAGATTTCCCTTTGTCCATGGAGTTTTATAGAAAGCCGTACAAGTAACAAACAATTTTTCAGAAAACCGTAAAGTAGTTTCTTGTAAATTAAGTGATTGTACAGGGTATTTACCCTAATTTACGCCCCTTTCTCTGTAAAATCAGAGTTTTACCTTATAATATAAGATTACAACAAAGTCTGTCGGATTACATCCCTTTTTACAGTGTATCTACTATCTATCTAAAGTGTCTCCCGTCTTGTTTTCAATGTAATATATTTCTGGAGGTTATATTCTTATTGATAGCAAACACTATATGATGAATAAGACGATACAAAAGAGCCTTTGATCCATCTTTGGTCATTGGTTGTCATGTATACATGCTAATGGCACTAATGAGTACAGGTTGGTACAGGTTTGAAAGTCTCGACATAATAGATTCTGCTAGAGATTACACACTAACTCGGAATTACCAAGGTCCTTATCGATTTTGTTTATGTCGGCTGTATGGAAGGTTACGTGAAGACATTATGAGAAGCATTTTGAGAAAATAATCCAACGCATGTGCTTCTTCCAACAAAACTGCATTGAATGCAAATTATTATAAAATAAGACGAACTTTAACAATTTGCTGCTTTTTGGAAGCATAACGATTTACCCTATGGGCAACAAATTGATATGCTATTGTCCTTCATGAAAACGGAAGGTTAGTGTTAAATCTACACCCGGGAATCTACATATTCACTGAACACCTTTGGTTTCTATACTCATCGTAAACAGAAACCAAAGGTGTCCAGTGAATGGTGCCGCATCATTACTCCGAAGGGTCATTATTCCGATAATAACACAAGGGTCATTATTACTAAGGGTTATTTTCCGAAGGGTCAATACTCCGAAAAAAACCCACAAGGGTCATTACTCCGAAGGGTCATAGTACCGAAAATGCTATGACGGTAATTTTTCCGAAGGGTCATTACTCCGTAAATGAAATAAGGGTCATAACTCCTAAAATAAATTAAGGGTCATAACTCTGAAAAAAAAGCTAGGGGTCGTTTTTTCGAAGGGTCATTACTCCGAAAATAACATAAGGGCCATTATTCCGAAGGGTTATAACTCCGAAAAAAACAATCAAAACATAAGGGTCATTATTCCAATTATTTTTTGAGTTATGGCCCTTAGGAATAAGGAAACTTGTGTTATATTCGAAATTATGACCCTTCGGAAAAACGACATTTGTCTTTTTTTTCGGAGTTATGACCCTTTTGCCTTTTTCGGAGTTATGACATTTTCGGAATAATGACCCTCATATCATTTTCGGAACTATGACCCTTCGGAGTAATGACCCTTCGGAATAATGCGGAGACCCCCCCACCCTCCCACATGAATATGCGTGCCAAACTGTGCATTTTTACACAATTTGGATTTGTGTATAATCTTTTTATTTTTCATATAATTATACTTCAAATTATAGTAAGGTTTTACATCTATTAATATTCATATTCATGAGCGTCATTTCAGGGGGGACAAGGGGACACGTCCCCCCACCCCATGTTTTGAAGGTCGGGGGACACAATATCAAATGTCCCCCCACACGGTTTTACACCCTTAGAATGTAAAAAACGCTAGGGCTACAGAGGACTTCGCCTCCTGACCCCCACAAAGGGGCTATGTCTTCACATTACCCACAAAAATACGTGCTTGGAACACCATTAGAATGCAAAAAACTAAGGGTGTTCAAAAAAAAAAAGTTAGAATGCAAAAAAGCGCTTGGACCCAACATTTGGTTTTTGCGCGTAATTTCATCGCCCCTCTATGTATTTGTCTAACTTTAACACTTAAGTGGTAAAGGAGGGGTCCATATGGACCAAACATTTGGTTTTTGCGCGTAATTTCATCGCCCCTTTATGTACACTCTTAGAAAGAAAGTATCAAATATGAGACAAAAAGGATCAATTTTGATCCTTTTTAGGTATCAAATATGAGCTTATCCTTTAAGGATCAAAGTGATCCCAAAAAAAGGATCAAAAATTTTGATCCGAAAAAGGATCAAATATTTCTTATAAAAAAGACCTGCAAAAAACATCACACTGAAGTGACGCTAGCAGGGTTTGAACCCACGCCGCACTCATACCTGCTGGTAATTACGACTCGAGACCAATGCTCTAACCACTCGACCACGCCGGACTGTGTGATGATATCAACGTATTTATATATGTTACACCATTGTATACATTCCCCGCTGTGTAGTGGATATTGGGTTGTACTCAAATATGAAACAAAAGATACGTTGGATTCAAACGCGGTATCAAATATGAGCTCATCCTTTCCGTATCAAAGTAAACCAGAAATACGGATCAAAACTTTGATATTGTAATCAAAAAGGATAAAAATAAAATGATCCTAAAAAAGGATCAAAAATGATCCTTGTGAATTTGATCCATTTGTATATATTGATCCGCAAAAGGATCAAAAGTGATCCTTAAAGGATCAAAAGTGATCCTTAAAGGATCAAAATAAAATGATCCCGAAAAAGGATCAAAAATTTGATCCCGGCCTTCTAAGAGTGTATTTGTCTAACGTTAAGTGGTCAAGGAGAGGTCCATATGGACCCAACATTTGGTTTTTGCGCGTAATGTTATCGCCCCTCTATGTATTTGTCTAACTTTACCATACCCTTCACTTGGTGGTAAAAAAATTCATATCGACCCACCCCTTCCCATGCTAATTAGCATAAATAAGCATTTTCGAAGACGCTCTTCAAATTTGTTTTGCGTTTTGCCCAAAATTGTAACTAAACAATTTATTTTCAAATTTTATTTCAGGAATGTATTTGTACTTACATACTGCAAATATAAGCCAAATTTTATTGAAAACTTTCATTGGGAAGTGAGTTTTGAAATTTTTTAGAGGGAAAATGTTGACGCGACACGGCAAAATTTGTTTTGGCCACCATTTTGAAACGGTTTGTCCGATGTTCGATTTGTTTCTTTGTTATAGTACGTTTGGGGTACTTTACCTGTGACCACAGTTTCAAAGTAAAATTCCTTCGCGAAAGCGCTCTTTCGGGGTTGGGTCCATATGGACCCCCCCCCCTTGACCACTAACGGGCATGTGGAGGACCTTGACCACTTAAGTGTTAAGCTATTTTATACAGGAATGAATAGACGTTCTATTTGGCGGTGTGAGCTCTTAAAGCAATTTTATAATGTCAGCGATTTATCATTTTTTACCATTTCAATTATTTTCATACTTATTCTTTTAATTTTAATGATATTTAGCGGAGATTAAAGTATTAAATACTCAGCTTAAGAAGTTGGAAATTCATGATTACTTCTCATGTCAAACTTTTCTCAAGGTTTGCTAAATTTATACGGGAGCTTTTTTTCAGAACTTTTTATGCTCCATGTTCAATCTCTCCACTATATCTATAATATAATGCATGTGAGTGGTAGTATTTACTTTAAATATACAGTTACATCAGCAATTTTCTTCTCTTCATTGTTTTCTTACGTTTTGTGGCGTTGGATATTTATTAGTGAAATAAATAATTATTGAATAATAAATAAAATGGTACCAGGATATTCAAGTATCTTTTATCTCAACATAAGTAAAGAGAAAACTTAACCACGTTTGAAAACTCCCCAAGTAAAATGTCATCTAAACGTGCGAAATTTGTTAAGACTACTGAATACATAACACTGTTTTGCATTCTGTTTCGCTAGTCTTTAATCTTTATAAGTTGTATTTCGTTTCACTTCAAGGTCACTAACATCTATTATGAGCTTATTTTGCATGAAATTTTACAAATATAAAGATAAATAGATGCATATAGAAAAGTATTATTATATCTTGACAAATAAAGTAGATTCCGGCTGGTTAAGTATATTTCTGCTTAAATGATTTGTTAAAAAGAACACCCTAGAGCACTTTTTGTTCATTCTTTGATCGATCATATTTTTTGTTCATAGAAACGTCACGGCGATGTATGAATTTTTCATTAAATTTTGAGATTGTAGATGTGTATTCTGGTAAACAAAATTATATTTTCTTGGCATGCGATCATAGCTAGATTTAAAACAAGTATCATGCACTTGAATTAAACGTTAATTTATAGGTTGTCCAATTTTACTAGCCTGAATGTTCAGTATATGATGTTAAGAATACAACAACTACAATAACAGCAACAACAACACTGATAATAATATAATAATACCTGTGTGCATATTCGAGTTAACCATCTGACAGAGGTGTTGCATCCTGCTTTCAATAATGAATCTAAGGTTAGCGAAAACTTGTCAATTTTGAACGATTGGATCTTATTTTATTTCGGACTAACAAACCTTTTAAGTGCTACTTTAGATAAGCAAATATCGATAAAGACGAGTTTAGTCATTTAGAAAACAACAGGTACTTCATAAGCTTACAATAACTTGAAACAAGGAATTCGACCAACGGATTAAATCACTAGTAGTTTAATTTCATAGTTGTTTACCCTCCAAATTTATCAATTTGTCAATTATTACCTATGTTCAACATATGTAACAACTAAATGTCAGTATATATGCTCTTTGTTTGCTGTTAAATCATATGATTTTTCTGAATATTTGTGCTGAATAACATTATAAAGATACATGGATTATAGTAGAACTTGAATACTCGTTAATATTCAATCCATATTGTGGTTATCTGTACCCTTGACAGTCGGAAAATGTTCTCAATGTAACCCGAAGCTGTTTTGAGATATTCAGATTATTGTCTGTCTGTAAAGTGTCTTCCATTTTATATTCAATGTATACATATTTCTGGAGGGTATGCTCTTATTGAAGAAAAAACATAGGCCTATAATGGATGAGACAACATCAAAGAGATTTTGATCTCTCATTGGTCACGTTTGCTCGTCGTACACATATAATGCTAATGGCACTTCTGAGTACAAGTTGGCACAGGCTTAAATATCAATAATAATAATAGCTGTTGAAATCTTCATCAAAACACGACACTGCCATGGCCTTTTTCTATTTTGCTTTATGACAGCTGTATAAGAGATAGCTCAGTTACGTTATGCAAAGCATTTGTACAAGAAATTTAATCTTATTTACTCTTTTACCAGAATGATATTAAACATCCCTGTGGTTTTATTTTTCCCCATTTGTTTTCTCCTATCATTTAGATTGAATTGTCTAAGATTAATTAGAGAAGAAAATGTGATTTCTTACTAAAAGGCTTTAGACGCATGTTAATGTATGTTTAAAGGTTACAGGAAAAGAAAATATAAGTAGCTTCATATACATTCGTTATAACAAAACTAAGTGGAAAACACCAATGTAAAATTTTAACAAAGCACAAATAGTCAACGATACTCAAAACAACTTTCAAATATAGCGCCTTTTTCTGACCTCGAAAAAACGATCTATCTGAACTGCTCTACTATTATGCTTACATACTTCGATAGCTTTGTCTCGACTTCGCGTCATGCTTTGTTTATCTGGTGTTTGATATTATACATGGCAAAAAGTACAAAGCGACAACTAGTATGAAACAAGGTCGGATGACGTCGGTAAGTGTTCAGAGATTTTCGAGATCCACGGATAATAAACAATACATATAATAGTTTACTGGGTGTGTATTCCAGGGCCTTATTTGTACACTAACATGCGTAATCTCATTCAGCCAGTTCAAAGAGATTGTTTTTGAGGTCGTTAAATACAGGTTTTGCGAGGCGGGATATTTGAAAGTATTTATGAGCATCACTTACTATTTGAGCATAATTGGAATTTTATGTCGTTGTTTTTCAGTCAGTTTTGTTATAACAAATTTATAAAAAGTACTTATATTTTCTTTTCATGTAACCTTTAAAAAGTTCTAACTACTGAAAGGAGGCACGTTCCCCTCAGTGCAATTTATATACAGACATAAATAAAAGATTTTCCCAAAAACTATTTTTTTAATGATTATGTAATTATATCTGAAGGTAAAATGTAATATTTTTGCATTTTTAAATTAAAATTGCATTAAAACAAACTGAATTAGGTTTTGTTTAAACCGAACAATTGTTTATTTGACCACACATAACCATACAGAGTGTGCCAAAAAAAACCACAACAAACTTATAATATCTTAAGAGAAGTTTGGATTAACATTTTAAACATATAAAACACCGAGTGTGTTTAACTTACAATAATAATAATATACTTTTATACCATTTTGGTTATTCTGTTCTGTATAGTTTGTTTTACTTTTGTTGAGGGAGACACGCGTGGCCGAGCGGTATAAGTCTTAGACTGTTAATCATTGGGCATTGACAGTGTGGGTTCGAATCCGCTCGGCGGCGTGTGTAATTTCCTTGAGCAAGAAACTCACTCCTATGTGCTCCTCTCCACCCAGGTGTCAAATGGGTACCGGCATTCTTCAATGCTGGGAAGGTAACAGGCTCGCGGTGCAGGAGGTGTGGCGATCCCCTCTCCAAAATTTGAGTCTGGCCCAATCGCTAGAGAAAGAGAGATGGGCACTCCGACCAAGGTCGTCCCCCTTTTTTACTTTTGTTGCTTGTTAAATTATGGCAAACTCCGTAAAGACCCTCTTAATCATGGACCGATTTGCACAAATAAATAAATTGGTGACATAACGGAGTTCTTTAGACATTTGGTTGAGAACATCACAAGATCAGGAGTAGCAAGAGAAGCATCTGATTTATTTACACATTCGGCTATAACATCGAAAATCAAAAATATATAAAAACATTAACATATACAGAAAATAAGATTGAATTTAAAAACATCACAAGGACAAATCTTGTCTCAGTGAGCTAGACTGGAGGAGCCAGGAGTGAAACATTTGGCTGGCACCGCAAATCGGCTTATACTAAGCTAGTTGCTGGGTCTGGAAAAGCGTATTGTTTGCGTAAGCTCGATGGACCTGATGATGTTGTTTCGCTTTAGGCAAAGTAACAAGTAGTTGATCGTCCTGCTCTCGCCAATTTTCAAATATTCAAAAACGTGTTTTTTTTTTCTACCTTTGCTTGATTTACTTACTTACTTATAGAAGAGATTTAGATATATTTGATTTGATTTAAATTAAAAGCGATATAATAATTAAGAGACACCTTTTTATATCAATAAAAAAAATTGGATATAATATATAAATCCTTTCAAAATACACATATAATATTTGAAAAGAATTGACCTAAAATATACCAAGAATAACCCTTGACCTAAAATATACAAAGGATAACCCTTACAGTCAAAGACTTATTTCCAAAGGGGTTCTTATAGAAGTAAAAAAAACAACTATACATGATTAAATGCTATTAATACAACCTCAAAACAAGTAACAACTTAAAAACACAGTTAACAATATAAACATTAGACATCCATGTGGCCAAGCAGGTGAGTTTTACATTTTTCTTACATTCATGTTTAAAAGAGCATTTGACATCCTCCGGCAACTGATTCCAATTACGGATTGCATAGTAAAAGAAAGATGCAGAATCATCTGTTTTGATTTTCGGGATTTGAAAATTAAAAGAGCTACCCCTTGTGTTGTTACGATGGAGATTAGCTAGTTTGATAAAATGTTCTTTCATGTAGCTTTGACAAGAATCCTGTTAAATGTTAAAAACATGATTAAGACGAAGCTGTTCAGCTCTAGTACTGATGTTTGACATGCCTAAATTCTTAAAATCATGTAAACCCACGAAACGCAATTTCTCCTACTAGGTGGTGTAGAATGTAGAGAAACCAGTAAATAACATTTACCTCCTCGTAATAATGGCAAAAAATCAGCTGTTAGAAATTAGCCAAAAATGAAGAGAAATTGCTAAAAAATAACAAATAAGAACCTCCCTCACCAACCTTTT
>JXSR01S053380.1:64509-84239 GCA_000969725.1 Ophiothrix spiculata
GTCTTGATTTTTTATCATTCTGTTTGTAGTTTTAGCGGATTATTCCAATAGATAATATCGTCTAGGAACTCGAGGTCAATATGCATTCAGCTCTATGGATTTTCAAGATGGTAAAAATGACAAAGTATATCTACAGCTTTACAAGTCTGACAAAATATATCAAATTTGATGTTTTAGTTTCTGATTGGGTATCAAACAACGAGTGTGTCTAAATTAAAAATAATATACTTCAAATGCTCTTCAGTTAAATTTTATAGTCATACATCTCGCCTAATTGGTGTTTGAAAAAAAAATTCAAACATCAATGGTTGATAAATGAAATCCCCTACAAACCACTATCAGGCAAATGAATCGTTCATGGACAATCGTCAAGTCCAAGTCACGCCAGTTTCAGCTAGTTTTGTGTATATGATTTTCTTAATGCAAAATATATGGGTTTATAACATATAATTTGTGTGTACGTTATTTTGTATTAATAAAATGCAATAGTATTAACGTAACTTTCTTAATACTCAGGAAGAAGTTGAAAATAAACAAGTTTTGATTCAGAAAGTAAGGTTGGTGCTTTGTTGTTCCCTTTATATATTGTTTTGTTGTTTATATTGAACATGGTTTGTCATTATTCGGCGAAAGCAAAGGTCTGTATATTGTTTATCCCGCAGGGGACAGGTGTATGTTTCACATGGAGAGATATACAGTGATCTATTAGGCTTTAAGTTCAGTAGCTGTATACTTGCAACAAAAGATTTAGATAAAAGAAGATTTAGTATAAATAGATAAGTAGACATGACCCTAGGAACAAAACCGTAAAGGTAAATGGCAAAAAAGGTCCGTATTCAAAGCTTCTAGTAACGGGCTTGATTTTTAAAAGTTGCAATAAAGTATTTATCAATAATGTATAACATTTTCGAAACTTGGAAAGAGAAGACGCTATGAAGTTATTACTCATTCTTTTATCCAAAAGTATAAATATTTTTTGAAATAATTAATCTGTTTTTAAAAAAACATTTCACATTTCGAGCATGTCCTTCCAATGTCCTGTTGTTATTCTGTATTGCTGTCGTGTGTATTGGTTTCACTTAATTTGAGGTTTCAGTAATAGTCTACTTTACAGGCCTTCCTGGCTTTCCAGCTTACTCCTCCATCAACTGTGTTTCTTATTATGTGCGTTGATGTGTCTTGTATACACCGTTATCTTTGGAATAAAGATTGAAGTGTAAGAAAGCCTTACATGGCCCCGTAGGGTGAAACATTTCAACGACAGTATGCGTATCGGTCGCCTAATAAAATTCACATTTATATTTATCAACTAACTATCATATGTATTCAATTTTAACTGCTATTTGAAGCAATATCACACTAATTATCTAATTCAATAAAGAAAATAAAGAACAACCTTTATGAAAACGAATCCTGCAAGTCAGAAATATATTGTATGCAATGCACCATATGTCAATCAACGCTGATTGTCATGAAAAACATCTAAGTAAACAAAATATAAGATTTGTCTAAGAACACATTTTATGCAACAGACATATCAGAGTGTCTAAATAACATTCCACTTAACATTGTTTGTATAACAAACGACAAACATGACAAGATCGTCAAAACTGACGGAATCAGACAAAACTAGCAAATACATTTTACAAAGGCCAAAATCAAACAATTGTAGCTGCAATTCTATCCACGTTTCTGTTGTTCTTTCGTTGTTGTAGTCTTAAGATTTTAATACCCTTTAGTTTGTTTTATGTATTCTATTTCAATTGTTGTAGTTTTCAGTCACCTGTGAAGCGCTTTATGGTGTTTGCAAGTGGCTATATAAGCACCGCCTAATTTTTATTTTTGTTATTATTATCATATAATTGAACTATTAATTTTCTCGCACCTAAGTAGCATAATATGTTTACTGTCGTTGGCAAGTACTTGACTATGTGTTTTTAATTTCATAATTATGGTATAGGTCAGTAAGTGGCATTTCATTGCATAGCTTGGACTTAAAAATGCAAAGGCTTTATTCATTATACTAATTATATTCAAATTAGCTCATGAATAATTAATGAGGCTCTGGATAAAAACAATAGATTAACATTTTGAATGTAATATTTTGAGTACTTGTATGCAAAAACTTATACAATGACAAATACTGTGACTATCTACGTTAATCGCAAGAAATTATCATTAAACATTTTTTTAATGTCATATTTTGATCTAAAATCTGACTTTAAAGTGGCTCAAAATGGCAGACTTAACCCTAGTTCTACGAAGGGGGGTGGGGGGGGGTTGCAACAACCCCCCCTACCGAAAATTTTTCTGTCGCTAAAAATTCCTCGCGCGCAGCGCAAGGTGACTTAGTGTACCTCTAAGTTCATCCTTTGCGCTTATTCTAGTGAAAAAATTTCGACCCTACCACCTTCAGGGGGGGGTACAGTGTCCGTTCAAAGTTCGGAGGTCAGGGGGGGTTGGTGTAACTCCATGATTTTAAAAATGTACTTTTTAGTCATTTTTATAGCAGATATCCATTTCATTTTATTTCTTCACCTAGTTCAAGCAATTTCGTTTTATTTTTGACACGAAATTTGACTCCTTGAGATATCTAGGGTTAATGGCTTAAAAGGGGGCTTAACCATTGTCCTCCTAAGCTATTTTTTGTATCACGAACTCCTAAGGGGGAGAGGTGGTGGTTAGAACGGAACCGCCTGTGAACTTGGTGTTAATGGATAGGTATGACTCACCACTATCCAACGATACCAAGATCATTAAAATCAGTCAAGGCATTAAGTAATTCTGACGTCATAAAGTACTTCGGATCGCAAAATCAGGCAAAATGGCATTTGGCAAAAATGGCCACCAAATTAAAATGTTGCTATAAAAATTCTAAATATCGGATTTTCATCGTTTTTTTTTCTAATAAAGAATGTAAATAATGATCCTAACATATGTCTAAGAATTTTGAGTCTTATAGCATGCATACATTTTTCAAAATGGGTACTTAAAAATGTCCGGGATTTCACCAACTCCCCTCCCCCTACACCCCAACTTTGACGGCCTACCCCAACCCCACCTTAAGTGGTACCCCAAAAATGTTTTCATCAAAATGACTGCACAGGATCTAAAAGACATTACCCAAATGCCTGGGTTCGGTTGCTGTTGCTTTTTTAAGTGGCAGGGGAAAAACCTTTGGGGATCCCTCTGGAAGGGACAAGGGTTAATCAACAACGTAACAAAAATAACACAGGAAGGAAAAAAATCAAGCACACACACAACATATGGGCAACAAGATAATGAACAGGCTCAAGAATTAATTGCAACATATTGCAAGCGAGATACATTGTATACATACATTGATACTTTAGTATATATCCGCCTTTCGTATTCCCTTGTCCTAATTAACGATGGCATGATGGATTTAGCGAAATAAAGATAAATATGCATTTGTTTTCACATTTGTACGATAAAAATAACGCTTAACATCACGGTGAATACTGCCATCATAAGTATTACTTTAAGTGACTTCATACAATGCATACATTTATGGGACTATATTTTAGTTGTTATAATAGTATCGATGTAACTCTGTTAGTGACTAAGGACTAGGACAACTTACTTAACACTTAATTGGTCAAGGTCTGCCACATGCCCGTTAGTGGTCAAGGGGGGTTAGTCCATATAGACCTAACACCGAAGAAATGTCACATTGAAACTCTAGTCACAAATAAAGTAATTCAAAAGAACCAAAACAAAGAAAACAAATTGAAAAATGGACAAACCGTTTGAAAATGGTGGCCAAAAGAAATTTGGTCGTGTTGAGTCAAGATTTTCCCGCCAAAAATGTGAAAACTAACTTCGCTGTGGAACTTTTCAATACAATTTGGCTCATATTTGCAGTATGTAGTACACCTGAAATAAAATTTGAAAAAAAGTTGTTCGGTTACGATTTTATAGCCAAAACAAATTTGAAGAGCGCCCTCGAAAATGCTTATTTATGCTAATTAGCATGGGAAGGGGTGAGTCGATTTGAATTTGTTTGCCACCAAGTGAAGCGTATAGTAAAGTCAGACAAATACATAGAAGGGCGATAAAAATTTACTTCGCGTTATTGCGCTTACGCGCAAAAAACAAATGTTGGGTCCATATGTACCCCTTTGACCACTTAAGTGTTAACATAACAAGAATGTATAAATAAAAGAAAATAACATTGGAGCCATGCACCGTTTTATTGGCTGCGAGTTATTTAATTCACTTCATCATTCTATTAAGTGTACATAGTTGCTTGAAAACACATTATGTAGTCTTAATTACGTCCAACTTTCGAAAGAAATGGATTTCGTACAGCGATACGCAATCATAGACTTTATATAACGTTTTACGTGGACATTTACACGAACGGTTAAGATAACTAAAGACGTTTAATACACCGTTAAGGATAGTATAAATCATAAATTATGTTTGATTACAGGTGATTTTTACACGTATAAAATGATATCGTTGTACTCATCGCATGGTGGTTTTGAATATGAGAGTTAAAAATTCCATCATTAGACTGAATAGAATGCCATTTTATATGCTCCTATTTTTCTTGCAGAATCTGAAACAGCTGAAGGCAAAACACGAGAATTGAACTAATATACTCTACGATTTTTTGCCATAACTGACACAGTTAAAGGCAAACACTATAGTGAACAAAATAGTGTGTCACATCAAAGGGGAAAGGTGATAGTCGTAATATTTTGATTCTGCAAAGGAGTCAACAAGGTCTTATTGACGAATCTTTCTTTGTATGTATGTTAAAATATTCTTTCAGATTTAATTTTCATATTAATATATTATAATGACAACAACAACAACAACGAGAAGTGTATTTAAAAATAGTTTGCAACTTCTATTATAATAGTTTGGTGACACTATGGTTTTGAATTTAAAAAATTAGAAAAAAAAACAGAGTAGATAAAACTGTTCTATGACACTATGATGAAGCGCTGTCGCAGTGTGTAGTTTAAGGATACATTTTGTTGTCGAACGTAGTGTGACTACATATATATATTAAGAGTGAATAGTTACAGTAGTAATATTTCATGTGATCAGTGGAATTCCCCTAATATTTATTTTGAACTATATTTCACAGAACATACCATCTTAACACTTAAGTGCAACAGGAGGTGAGGTCCATTTGGACCCTGGATTTTGTTTTGCGGAAACGCAACATAACACAATAGAACTGTTTTATGTAATTGTTAAGATAGTCATTATACCCATATTAAGTTAGAAGTAGTAGACGATTTATGCAGACGCTGATTAACCAGTAACAATAAAGCCGTCGTGTGGTTTTGATAGGGGCAGCACACGTTTTGATGCAAAAATATTCAAATTGGTCGTGTCATTTTTGAGATAATAAGCATAAACTGGTAATTTTAGCTATACATGTTTGTAATGTCTGCCAAATCTTCAGCGGGACATTTTTCGTAAGAAATGAAACATTCACACAAATGAGTTATCTAGCCACAATTTCAAAATTGAATTTTTATTTTTTGTTTCATATGAATTGTATTGAGAATTATTATGAATTATATCAACTAGCTTAAAGTTGTTCTGTGGGTTAAATCTCTAGTCAAGGCTATGTTAAATGTATAGAATATATTCTTCATATAGAACAGTGTTATTATGTTTCATGCATAGGTGGGTAAAATCTTACAGAGAACATGGACAACGTCGTCATGATATTCTCAAAGCCAGTAGATAAGGAGGTAGTATATAGATTTTCACCAATATCTTCACATTGTGCCAGCAAGATTTAGGATAAACTCATTATTTGGTTGTCGTATCTAAGTCAAAACGAAAAGTCGGAGTTGTTTAATAATTGGGATAGATGAAAATATTTCAGAGAGATTATTTTGCTTTTTGGCAATTACCAACAGTTAACAGCTAATCGGTTAATTGCAAGT
Source organism: Ophiothrix spiculata (assembly GCA_000969725.1). Classification (NCBI taxonomy): domain Eukaryota; kingdom Metazoa; phylum Echinodermata; class Ophiuroidea; order Amphilepidida; family Ophiotrichidae; genus Ophiothrix; species Ophiothrix spiculata. The sequence continues at coordinate 70,449 of JXSR01S053380.1, forward strand.
CGTAATTTAAAAAAAAGGGTTTTTTTCTCCTTTAAATATCAAAATTTCATGACTCTACGATGTTTTCTATTTGAGTTAATGGTTGGTCCGTGGTACAAACATTTTACTATTTTGAGATATTCCGGAAGACATTTTCAAAAATCGAAGTTTTCTCTGATCGAACACTATTTTCAAATATGGAAATCATAGGCCCCGTTAAGATAAATATTAGTGACAGTTATTGACCTATGCGGTCAGATGGTAATAAAGAGCTTGCACCTTTTAATCCGATAATATTTTCCTTAATATGTCAATTAACGTACGCACAATGTCCTTAAAGCTCATCAGTTTTTTGTAAGCATGAAGGATTAACCTTTAGACAAACTAAGCAAAACAACAACATTTCGGCGAAATATATAAACTAAAAATATGCAGATTACTTAAGGTCACTTCGTTTTGTTTTCCATAGCTAGCAATCAGTTCAAAGAGAGAGATATTTAGAAAGTTCAAGGCCTATGAAATTGACAGAAAAGGCTACTCCCTATGAATGTCTGATGGTTAGAGTGTGAGAAGGGTTCTCTTTTTGTATCAGTGTTTAGTCACGTCAGTTGTAGATATGGTCTCATTTTTTAAGTAGGGACCCAATAAAAGGTGTTACATTTCTATCTAAAATATATATTCTTTTTAGTATATTTTCAATATGGGAACCAAAATGAGCTTGATTTGGGGCTCAATTGAAAGCTTGATTAATGGTCTTTCATTTCCAGAAGAATAAAAAAATAAATAATGTCATCAGTAATAGCTACGGTTCGATAAACATAATTAGCCAGGGGTGATGGAGGAGGAAGAGGAGGAGGAGGTAGAGGAGGAATTTGTATCAAAGAGGAGGTAGAGGAGGATTTGAGGGCAAAGAAGTGGTAAAAGAGGACGTTTTAGTTCAAGAAGGTGATTGAGGAAATCGGGCATGGGGAAAGTAGAAATTAATTATATCAATTGTTAACAAGAGGGGGATTTGAAAACAAGGAGGGGGTAGAGAAGGATAATGTGTTAAATACGAAAAGATGTTCAGTCGAGTGTGAAAATGATGATACATCAAAACCAATTATACTGCCTTATCAAGGCAAAAGGAAATTTTGCCCAGTATATTAATTGTTTTGATGGCAACTATAGTAATTGTTGTAGGGAAATTATACTTCCTTTGACTCTGGGAGTGAAACATGGACTGTATTTATGTGTTTATTTCTTTGTACCAATCAATTTTAATGATTAGCCATGGGTGTGGCATTTAGAAAAAGATTCATATTTTGTTGACGCAATTATAGTCTTGAGATTTATATATTTTCAAACCTGTATACAGGTGCAAGCATTAATTAAAATGGCTGTAATTTGTTGTATTTGCGGCAAGTCATTTTCAAGGACTAACAATCTACAGAGACATTTAAAAGTCCATTCACAAGACTGTTGTTCATTTCAGTGCTCTGTCGGTGGAAAAGAGTTTCTTTTTATATACAAGTCTTATTTTTGTCTGGATGTCAAATAATTGACGATCATTTTAATGATATTTTTGTTTGTCTCACCCTGTATAACACTTAGCCACCATGTACGATTGACTTGATATTCACATTTTGAAATTGCTGACACAATAAGCTTTCAGGATATATATACTTATATGCACTTAAGATGCATATTTTTGAAATCCGGAGGGTTTTGTATAAGAAGAGGCTATATTTCACTAAAACACACATGTAACGCGTTTGGGTCCAAACCTAAAAAATGCGACCATATTGAAACTGTTGGACTTCAAAAACTCTTCAGAAATATTTCCAGTACAATGACCACGTCTAGTTTACGCTAAAGCCGGTATGATGTTTTCAGCTACTGGTGTGATATCAGAATCAGTGTCTGGGTCAGATGGTTGTTTACCAGAGGTTAGATTAGAAAAATTGTTTTTAATGCTAAAATAAAAGTAAATATGTAGTAGTCGTATTTGATTTTTGAACAAATAAAAAAACTTTATGTTGATAATATCCTGTAACCAAGCTTTTGACACCAGCGTTTTCATTAGTTACACGTTGTATATTTAATTACATGTTTTGTTCTTCCCTCATTGAAGTGGTAAATTGCTAGTTTTTCACCAAGCATTGGATGTCTCTAACATTTGACAAAAAGTACTTTTACTTACAATGTATAAAACGACAGGGCTGTAAAATTCTGTTTAGCTCAATGGATTTAGATTAATCTATAACACTTACATAAGACAAAATGATTTTTCTTTTAATTTCTACTTCTTAATTTTCGTCTACGTTGCTACATATATATACAAAGATATACAAAAACATGTATCTGTAGGTACAATCCCGGGGGTACAGTACTACATTATCTTCAACCTTAACTTCAGTAGCATCCGTTTCAACACACACATTTTCGTTTACCTATGACACGAACTTATTTCAATATTTACATACAAAGCACACACTGGTGCTGTGCTGTGTTAGAAAATGTTACACTTGTCGTTGCAGTTTCTGATATTTGTACAGAAAGAACGTTCTACGAAGAAAGAAAAAAAATGGTCTTCAGTAGCACAACATTTCAGTAACATTAACAATGTTCTACGGCACGGAATTTTAAATTTTAGACCCAAATACACAAAAGTAAATACATCAGAAGTTAATATACACACGTTACATGCCTTTAATCAAAGTAAAACGTTGACAAAGAGGGCACGTACAAAACACAAAGCTGTTTTCCCGCTTCAACAATGTGCTATAAGTATATGATAACGTTACGCACTTCCGTTATGGTACAAGTAACCTGAAGTACCCTGTTGCATCAATATACACGGCGGTTGTTGTTTAATCGTTTGTACTTATCACGATGCCTCGATGCCTCTTGAGTGAACTGATAAGCCAGGTTGCTTGATGCATTTTCAATCTGCCATAATTGAGGACACTTGAAAACTAGTCAACACTGATTAGTTACTACCCAAATAGCAATTTCAGTTGGTCCAACGCTGTGGCAATGTTGGGTCAACTAACTTTAAATCTAGTTGGCAACTAACCGATCGTATACCTGTGAAAGGTTGACAGGTAGACAAAAAGTTAGCAGCCAACTAGAGTAAGCAGGGTTTCAGGAATTTGGCCCCTGGTTAATAAACATTGAATAGGGCAATAGACCATCCCATAATTGACATACTCCCGCCGTTGATGGGGTAAATCCACATAATAGGACGAGGATTCGGAACTCAGACCTCGGCCAATCATACTTGGCCGCGTTCTGAGTTCCGATTCTCCTTCAGTTATAGGAATGGTCTATAAATATATACTATTTATTTGCTTTCTGTTCGAGAAAAATTTCAACCCCTAATCGAATCACACCAATCTTCAAAGTTGAGCGCTACAAGTAATTAAGTCTTTTCTATCGGATTCATTTTATTTTGGACATGTGAGTATATATTTTTTTATTTGAATATAATTAAACATTAGTTTAAGGCTAAAGCTATTATCGCATTTTTTTAATGATAATATTATATTATTTTTGAACAGGCTTTTTAAAACTTCTTAGTTTATCTATTAGAGTACGACTACAGCTCTTCGTGACAAAAGTGCTTATTGTGAAATATTTAGCATGTTGATAATTATAATAATTGTCTTAGACCTAAAAATTGTTTTAATAAAAATAATAATGAAATCAAAATGTATCCATTTTATCAATCACCTCAAAGTCTCACTTTATTCCGTTGACTGCAAGAGGTGGGAACATCTGTAACACTGGACGGTCTTGTTTGTTAAGAACATAGATAGGGTGATGTTCTTGTACACGTGTCTTCACAATTTAATCTGTAAAAAGAATGTAAATTCAGTTTCATAACGGTAAACAATAAAAAATCGTCCATACAGAATAATACTAAAAACTACAGTACTAGTTTTACAACCAGACACGAAACATTTATATTTGCACGACAAGTTATTGTGTATTAAAAGTGAATATAATTACACTCACCATTTATTAACAGAGTATCAGATCTGCATTCGTATTTTGATTAACGGGTTTGTAAGAAAACATCCTGCAGCACGTTTTGTTCATTTGGTTTTTATTCTTCTTTTCTCATCAATTCGATAATTTTTACGATCAAATTACAAACCTAAATGAAATAGTTGCTAACAGGTTTATATTGCATATATTTTGTGAAGGTTTGAATTGGATTTTCAGGTACAGTAGTTACATTTTATACAATTGGCAAGATATGGTTTTCTTGTTTAACCTTTGGAAGAATAAAATCGAATGAGCAATGAAATAAAGGTCTCTGAGTGAATGATTTAATTACAGTAATTACAACAGATAGCATTTAGTGCAGTCAAAAATTACATAAGATATATTATGGTGCTATTTTTATAACTTTAAATATCTGGAAACAAATACCTACGAAAGTGTTTTCTTATGTTTTTCTTCTGTCTTGGTTTTTCGAAATATGTTTAAATCCAAAATGTAGATTTTAACAAATAGTTGTTTGTTAAGGTATGTATACTTCCTCTGTTTTCTTCAGTTTCCTCCTAGGAGTGCTGATGAGAGCATGCTTAATCTTAGCCTCGATCAAGTAAAAGGTACTGAAACGTGACATTGTATTACTTAAACTCAAAGTATGTTTGTTTGTTTGTTTGTTTGTTGTTGTTGTTGTTGTTGTTGTTGTTTTTTTTTTTTTTGGGGGGGGCAATGTATAATGGTTTAAAACAAATATTATTGGTGTAAAAATTGAATGCAATATTTAATTATGTAAATTGTAATCCAAAGCTGACGTTTATGAATATTAGAAGAATCAAATCAATTTAAAACGAAAAACGAAAATTTGGGACCATTAACGTAACTACACTGGCGGGTGAAAGATATCTTTTTGATATGGTTCTCACGAATTTTTCTACGTGTTTACATGCACACAACACGTAAATCACGTATGACAGTTTTTTTTTTTTTTTTTTTGAAAACTTGAATTTTTAGGATGGAAATTTTGGTTGAATTGAAACATCAATTTGATCAGTTTGCAAATGAATAAAACAAAATTAAAAAAATAAAATAAATAAATGTATTTTTACGGCTTGCTCCTCTTCAAACTTGACTTTACACATTTGAAAATCTACTTTTTGTTTAATCTTTTGGTAGAACATGGCCCGAGTAAGCCACTTTTTGTGAGCAATAATTCGTGACAAATTAATAGCTTGGTTTACTAGAGCTCTCCTGTGAATACGAGATGGCGGGATTTGTGTTGCCTTGTGTGTCGTTGTTTTGTAGTTGTCTTTGGGGAAAATCTGATTATTTGTCAGTTTGCTATTGGTACATTGTGTTGAGTTGTTTTCATATCATAATTTGATCACTAATTTTACCTATTTTTTGTCCGGTTTATCTACTTTTTAGATACAGAGTTAGTTTATCTATTTAAGAAAATACTTTTATACTTGGATTCATACTAACACAGTACGAGACTTCATAAAAATCTGAAAGTATATAGTACATGGCAGCAAATACTAATCCAGGGCACCTGAGTTTAATTATTCCCCTAGTCTATCTCTTATTATAGTCCGTATATTCCAATATTTTTTGATTTTCTTCAAACTTGTAATATTCAAGTCGACTAGGTAACCCATTGTCTTTACGGTAAGCTAATTATACCCAAGGCATAGCTTTTACATCGAAAATTGATTTCCCCGTCGGCTATTTCTTTATTGTAAAACATTGGTACGATAAGGTTTATTTTTAAGTGAAAGTGTGTACCAATTGATAACGTTTAAATATGAATGTTTTATTGTGTTATTTTGCATCAGGTGCACTTTAAATAGGTCAAAGCTATAAGATATTTTATGGGGTTATTTCGGGCTAAGATATAATTTTGTTGCGTTTTCTTACTAGTTACTCTTTAATGTTTCACTCTAGGTTTTTTTAATGTTACAATAATAAAAATTACGTCGTTCTCCGTTGAAATGTATCGGCCACGGGCATATACTCAACTTTCCTTTACCCTTTATAGAGAGGGCATTATGAAATGATATTGCTGAGATTCCCTTATCTATACAATCGGCGTTATATAAACACTTCTTTCGAAAGAATCTCAGAACAAAGGATTATGATTAAGCCGTCTATTTAACTTTCATGAACATTTTTATTGGAAGGATTTGCTATTGCACATAGGATTGCTATTTAATATGAATCTCATATCATGACAAGATCCATCAAAACAGATGCTGTATGCAGAAAGTAACACTACTATGAAAACTGATATAAAACACAGATTGAAAATAGGTTTTGTCGATTTAGAAATGTCGCCAGCAAAGATTTTACTAATATAAGAATATGCATGGAACACATGTACGTAATTTTCTTAAAGATGAATTTTAGACCAATAAGGTAGTGTACTAAGGAATATAATAGACTTTATGCCAAAAATGTTTTCGTTATTGTTTTTGATACTTATTATACAGTATGTGCCAATAAAAAAAGCAATATTGGAAAAGAAAAATATTGCAAATATGAACTTATGTTGCATAGAATATTGTTTTTTAAACTAATTGAACAACCATGGCCCGATATTCTTTGTATTTGTTTCATTTTCACACGAATTCCACGGCATGACATATTTACCCATGAGTGAAACTTTTTACTGTATCAGCCAAATCAAGCGAAGTAACATAAAGCAAAGATCTATAGGGGCAATACGTAATTCAGAACTACTGTACAGTGCAGCGAAGTTTATCAAAGACAAATCATTTAATTATGTTTACCACGTTCGAAAACCACTAGCATTTTGACCCTAAGGTATGATTTTAAAATGTTATATCAGATGAATGACATTACATTACTGTATTATCAGCACACTATCTCCTCTGACTTGATAGCTTAGAAGGCAATGCATCGCGCTCGTAATTCACCGTTCCCGGTTCGAAGCCGGTGCAGGTCGCATGTTGTATTCGCTAACTTTATTAAATAATGTCACGTCTTCAATTAATTCCATAACATTTCCAGTTAAAATTTACAGGATGCCCGGAAAATTTGATTCTTAGTTTATTTTCCCGTTAAAATGTATACAGTGTAGTTACCTTTAGTCTTCTGCATTAGTTTTGTGATGTATTACCACAAAGATTGTTCTTCTCTTTTTTGCCCAGAAATGCACAACGTTCCTCTAAATATATAAAGCGTTGTGTAAACGATGCTGTTTCAATTAGATTTATTGCTTAACTCACATCAAGAAGGCAATTACGCTATATAAGCATGATTAGGAGTCACATCGATTTAAATGCTGCAATCGATGTATTGCTAATTCACCGTGTCTTCTCCGTAGAAAATGTTACCTGGGTAACTCATAATCACCTGTCAGTGCAGCAATAAAATTAGCAAATTTGAATCCACATAATGTAGTTGAGAATATGTTGCACACCATCATAAGGTAAAACCAAAGGTATGATGGTTTCAAAATCAAGGAAACATGTTAGAATCAAAACCTGAAAGAAAACATTATACAAACCTAATGAAATCCACTTCCTACGTTGAAGTTGTCTGCTGAACATTAGTTTGGAAATTTTTTTTAGCTTCCGTTGTTGTTTTTATGCTATCAAGATACCGTTGAACTTGTTGTTTACCATTAAACAGTGGTAAAACAAAGCAACTAAAATTCAAGAATTGATAATTTATTTTTTTCATTTTGCAATGGCCATTTCATTTTGCAATTATTATCAATAGAAGTAAAGATAAGTGTCTGAAATGGTATCATTATATTTGATTTTTTATTTTTGACAGTGATAATGCAAAGTATGTTTGCTCATCTTCAAAGGAAATCATTAGACGTAGGATATTTGATGAATACATATAAAACAGATATTTCTACTTGTTTAATATCAAGATCGTAAGCCGGTTGAAGCTTAATACCATAATTTATTCAAAATCTTCCCGATCATACTTATAGGTCATTTTACTAAAATCATAGAATCGTTTTTACAAGCTTCTCAATCGTATATTTTGCACTCCTCCACGTTAACGTATGAATAAACTAATGCGGTATGTAATATTGTTGATATTCTTTTATAAAAATACGTGACATTATAAATGCAATAATAATATCATTGCTTAGAAAAGTATTGAAAGTTTCGTTTGTATTTAAGTCAACGTCTGTCCTTTCAAAACATCTTGAAGAGCATGTCAAAAAAGCTCCCCATCCTTTGTGACGTAATACATTAAACTATTAACATGATTAAGATACTACTCTCTTAAAAAGAAAGGGTCAAATTGATCCGATAAAGTATCAAATATGAGCTTACCCTTTTCCGGATCAATTTTGATGCAAATTCTCCTCAAATTTGATCCTTTTCGGATCAAACACACTCTTTTTTGATCCGAAAAGGATCAAATTTGAGGAGTATTTGGATCAAAATTGATCCGGAAAAGGGTAAGCTCATATTTAATACTTTATCAGATCAATTTGATCCTTTCTTTTTAAGAGTGTATAGTAATCTTGTAAATTTTGTTGAATTCTGTAATTTTTATACAACGATTAAAAACATTAAAACGTTAAAGATGAAACTAAATGACACACTTGCTATAAATGTGTCATTTACTCTGTCTTACAGTGTCATGGAACAGGGTGATTCCATATATGATACGTCGCCAACAGCTTACGTGGATAGGCGTTGTTTTTCAGATGCATCATTTGTATATATTTATACAAAACCTTCACTTCCAGAGCTGCAGTAACTCAAACCTGATGCCACCAAGTTGATCAATATGACGATGTCATATGCGAATGCAACTTAAATGGTTTTTCCATTTGTTTGCTCTATTTCATTAATACAACAGGATATCGGAATTTGTGTGTGAATCTGCAACAACGAGGTATTTTAAAACTGATCTGTAACCAACAGTAGCGCATCGTATTGTGGAATACCCAAACATATGTAATGGCAGGAATAATGGTATATAATGCCAAATCACTGCATTATTACACTTTGAAAGATCCAAGTGTGGAAAAACTTGGATCCTTAGCATAATAATGATAAAATTGGATGATTTTCGCCCGATATTAATGGGCCCCGCTAAGAAGTTTAAAATATTGGGCTCGACTGAGTCTCGCCCAATATACAACTCACAGCTCAAACAATAAAATTTATTATATGGGCTTAATCTATCCAATTTTATAACAAACACAATCCAAGAGAGGTCGGTGGAAGGTATGATTTCTCCGAAGAAAAATGAAGCAAATAAATGTATTACCTTAAGAAATACGGAGTAATTGCTTGTTAATTCGGACAGAAGGACGAAAAATGTTTTCTTAGCACTATTAAAGCCCACTTGTATAGTATTGCTACATTTTGATGCCCATCATTACCTCTAAGTGCCGTAGCATCTTCACATTCTGGCAGCTGGGTAAATTGGGTGCACTTTGTGTCCTAAGGAAACTGTCGGAATTATACAGGGTGTCCAGATAAAAACGCAACGAACTTTGAACTTTTATTTTGAGAGAACAGAGCACAATGGTGAGCAAACGTTACAATAATATTATTGAGTAGACCATTGGCTTTTAAAGGATTTTGTTGTGTTTAATTTTAATCTCTGAATCAAAACTTATTGCACATTTTGTAAAGACCCGAAAAATCTTGATGGTCTGGTTTGTAAATTTGTAAAGATTCACCTCTGGTGACGTCATTGGGTACACGTTGAATGGAAACTGCTCAAACATCCCATGATTAGGAGAAGCATCCCCTGAATCCATTTCATGACATAAGGACTCAATTTAATGATGATCAGCTGATAAAAAACAGGCTGTTGCGCCTGCACCAGTTGCGTTCCCTTGTTGAACTCATACTCTTTTGTCTTCAGTTTTCTTCCATGGTTTCGGTTCAAGACTTATTGGTTGACATCTTTCATTAGAATCCTTTTTTCGACTCTTTTGGTAGAAATTGTATCCTAAATTGCCCGATTGTCGCACCAGAAGGAAAAGATTCAAGGAATATGAGAGTAGTAGGAAGATCCGTAATTTAATTGAAAATTTTGATCTATTTAAGTTAAAAATGAACTTAAAATATCACTGGATGTTAGGTACAGGTCAGGTAAGATTGGTTTAGATTAATTATGCTCTAGTTGGTTGCAGAATTCTCTTCATTTTAAGTTTGCGTTTCTTAAGCTGGAAGTCTAAACTTACAAATCGGACAAAGTAGATTTAAAGGGCTTTCTTAAATTCTTCATATCTTTGGACTGGAGTGGTAAAATGAAACGGGACAAAAAGCATGTTGTAGAGTGATTACTTTGAAAAACATATATGTGGATCGAGATACGGGCCATTTTGAAAAACATATATGTGGATCGAGATACGGGCCATTAAAGCTAAGCATAGTCAAAAATCGCGTCCAAGGTCGAATATCTAATTTCATCAGAAAGGTTATCATTGAAGTGTATTCTATTATATTAATCAGGTTCCAACATCCAAAACATAAGAAAAATGTATTAAAAAACAAGCTAAAAATCCTCTCTCCATTCAAGATTTACTAAGTACAAAAACTTTAAACTCGATTTTCTCAGAACTATAGTTTTCCGAATCAGCCCGATGCCTTTTACCAATTTGGATGTAACTTCGCAACCGAACATCCAATAACCAAAATCAAGGTGTCATTTTAAAGCTTATAATCTCAGCTTTCAGATGAGACCAAAAAAATCAATTTTGATTTTGCCGACCTTAAGGTACCTTTCGATATGACGGGTCACATATTATTATGATTTAATCTTTTGGGAACTATTTTCTAATATTGTTATTTTCTCGTTGCATTAATATTGGGACAAGCCGTATATGCGAGGCATAAACTAAAAAAAATGTATTGTGTTTTTAATTCAATCTTAACGAATGACATCTCTAAAACTGTGAATAGTATTTGGCAATCGACGATAATTGCACCCAACGGTAAGAAATATTGCATTGTTACATATTAAAACGACAACTAAGGAAATATAATTCACAATGACAATAATATTATAGAAAGACACCGTTACAATCCAACGCTACAAAATTAACAATGTATATAATACTAATTATACAACGTGACAAGCTAGTCACAAATATATATTCACATTCATTTCAAATTAAATCATTAATGCATCTACATACTAAATCTGCCAGTTTATTTTGCTTTACATGCTTATGTGGTTGTAACCGTTTGGGTGCCATTGTGCATTGTATTATTTCGAACAATCAGTTTTGAGACGGAATTGCAATTGCACGCTGCGGGGAAGGCAGTTTCTCCATTTATTTTCCTTTATACTGGCACAATTTATGAATGATTTCATCACGGAATATTCCCTGCTGTCGATAAATAGCATCGCAAGAAATATTTGACATTTAAGGACCCTAAAATATTTTGATTTTTATTAAACACATTATTTTGAAAATTTACAAGATGATATCATAATACAATAATGCTCACTATACGTCGACAGAATTGCAGACTTTAAGTATTTTAATAATAAACCAATTGGATTAAACAATGCATCAAAAATTATAAAATCGAAGGGGGAAATATCAAGAGACAGGAACGATTTGTTAATAAATAACTTCATGAGAACTTATCAAGAATCGGTGTGTTTTCTTGCCCAAGGGTCTAAGAAGTAATTTAAAATATGTCGGTGAAGATCATCTGATTGACATGAGAACCTGAGCGTAGAAATGATTTCCGTTATTCCATGAGTACAACCGTCATTCCATTTCTTAATACCCACTGACTTACGCGAATCATCATAAATTCGCCTTAGTTGCATAATTCATTTTCAGATCACCACACAGTAAACGTATAGTTTAAATACTTTTTTGTCCTGTTAAAGCTTACATTGATAGAATCTTTGCTTGTTAAGATGGATTAAAACGATATGTGAACTTCACTGAGTGGTTCTTGTAATTAGTCATGCTTTATACTATCGTATTACCGCAGGGCTGTTCCAAGCCTAATTAAAAATACCTTACATATATGCAAGAATTCAGTATCCAAGTGTTATGTGTCATCCGATTATCACCCAGACAACTGGATCACGCTTTCTTGTTTTGAACCATGATCGAAATGATCACCACACAAAAGTATTGCACTTACCGTTGTCAGGGGATGTGCGTGATCCAGTAACTGAGTGAGTTACGTAATCACTTCGATGCTGAATTGCATTGATGCTACCGGTATAGTTGTAATTATTTGCATTCCTCTAAACTAAAAAAATGAAAAAGCACAATAGTTCAATCAACTCTGTTCCACACACTTGCTATAGACCAAACTTGTCGACCGCAAACTTGAAAAGAAAATCTACAGATGCGACTTTAAATCAATATCGTAACCATTACTGGGAAAACAATACAAGATTTGATTTTTTTTTAATTACTAATAATTACGTTGACCAGATTACCGAGTAAAACAGATTTTACAGGCTATTTTAGTATCATTGGTGTATAATTTACCATTATTTTATGTATGATGTTTTATTGCCTTCCATAACAAAATTTTTTTAAAGTTAAACAAAGGGGGAAAATGTGAAATTGTTGTTTTAAATGTCATGCATATATCCTATTTTCGCTGATTATCACCTTCCATAAGTTGATAATGCTTATCTTGGCCAGACCCGATCAACATAGTGAATTTTGTGTATAAGCCATGTAAACATTTAAAATATTCTGAATTAAATCATGGTATTTTAAAACGCTGAAAAAATGTATATGAGTTTAAATCAACACTAGCTAATAGAATTTTGACATTTTTCATTTAAAAAATACACCTTTAAAGTTAATTGGAACCTCTTTGCTTGTTTGTCTGTTCATTTGTTGTTGATTGTGTCTTTATCAAAGGTGCAGTAAGAGTCTAACTCTAACAAGGACGCTGTGATCGATAGCGTCCTTGATCCAACTCTCATGCGAAAACGTTGCTGACTGGATATGTTCTTTAACATTATGTGTTCAGAGTAAAATAAAAGTTGAATGTTCGACTTAAATAGTAATAAAATGTTTTAAAAATTTTGCTGATGAGAATAGAATAATTTGTGATAAACATTTCATTAAAAGTATGTATATATGCAGCATTGTAAATTGATTGGGGAGCGTGTTCTGATTTACTTTTCTAAGTTTCTTATAGGTCATTACATTTTTTCATAAAAAGGTAACTCCAAAAGATTCTACGAGTTTATAGTGAATGTAAAAAGGCGAAATTTATACATTCCCTTTCAAAAATATCACCATGAGAGTATATTCCCTGGCGAATTCATTGACGTATTTTAGAATGCATGATTAGTTGTATTTCAGCTTATTGCTCTTGTTTTATGACAACTATGACATTTTTAAATTAGTATAAAGTACTGGTGAAACATTAAACATTGATATGTTTTATTTATGTTAAAGCATGTAATGCTCTTCGGTACATTTTTATTAGATAGTGGGTGGGTCTTATCTTTAAAGATTATTGCCCTTAAAACAAAATGTTATCAATCACGATCATAAAAATTATACACACACGAAAAGTATTTGAGCGGCTATTCAATCAAACATAATCGACTTTTTTATATCAAGTCATCAAATATTCTCATCAAAATTGGAATTTTACGTGTTATTTTGACCAAGTGTACACAATTATAAATTTGAAATGATACGGAAAGTCAAAAATCGCAAGACAGTCAAATTATCCGTAGCTGTATACTTTATGTTGATGGTCATTTAATTTAAGATGTGGATTTTTTTCACTTTTTCGAAATAAAATATGTTAGGTACTTTTAAAGGGCAAAGAAAAAAGGGTTAAACAAATCAAGTTTACATTAAAATAAAGG
>JXSR01S053382.1:2296-13735 GCA_000969725.1 Ophiothrix spiculata
CCCCCCCCCCTGGGTAGACGAGGGTTAACATACTTTTAAATGAAAAGGGTCATTATCTTGGAGATAAAACTTCGTGTTTGTTTTGCCTTGCTTTAACCAGGTTGATAAAACAAGTACATGTATTAATCTTTCAAGCTACTTTTCTTCCAGAATAATGTGAGGGAGTTTTACACAGTCATGTTCAATAAAATGATACACTAAAGGAACTATGTTGCATCTTGTAGAAAATGTATACTTTAAAAATGGAACATTTTCATGATGTTACCCATGATTTACATGATATCAACACGTTGTAAAAAAAACCCGAATTTTAATAATATTCTACTTTTCATTGGATTCAACCCTTGTCTAACCAAGCCTTTTTTTGTAACACGTCTAACCATGGGGCGGGGTTGCAACCTATGAAGTTGGTTTTGCTATCAATAGATAGGTATAATGGTCCTCCCCTATCCACGTGACCGATACCAAGATCACAAAAATCGGCCAAGGCGTTTTGTGATTATGACTTCATAAAGGTCTTTTAGTTCGAAAAATCGGAATATTGGCACAAATGGCCACCAAAATAATTTTTTCTAAATAACGGATTTTTTTCGGATTTTTTGCAGATTACAAAGGAGAATGATAATTTTAACATGACCTGCAAGTTTTAGCAAAATGACGATTAAAAATGGTCATAAATGTCACAGGGTTGCAACAACACCCCTACATCTCAACTTTGACGGTCTACCCTAACCCAACCTTAGGTGGTACCTCCCTAATTTTTTCATCAAAATGACCGCAAAGGATTTAAAAAAGCCTGGGGCCAGTTGCTTTTGCGTTTTTATGCTGCGGTTGCAACCCCCTCCCACCCCTGGTTAGACGAGGGTTAAAAACATGACTATGCACTCATTGGTGATCTTTATAGCATCAGAATATATTTATACGTCATCGTTTATTTGGTTACATAAATTGGAAACAAAATCCTATAAGAATCAACAGTATTCGTATAATTGTCTCCTCCATCAACATAAAAATAGCTCACTTAAAATATTTGTTAACTAATAAAGATTGATCTTGTTTACGATGTGACTTACACTTATATCCGCAGATAGCTGATGCAATTGCTTTTTGTTTTGTTCATATTTTTTTCTTGAAATTTCTGTAGATGTTTGTTCTCAAGCAATCTATCTCTCTTTAATAAATGCTTTTGATCAATACCTGGGTTGGGTACTCGCCCATATTGAATGTATAATAGGTATTGCTTTGACACGACTCGTTTTAAGCTCCTCTTACGCACAACTGGTGCCTTCTTATGGATGACATGGCAAACATTGACTGGTCGTAATTTATAACCAAAAATATGTAAGCTTGCCCTGAAAAATTCCAAGTGTCCAGGTAATTAATGTATTGACAAAAATATGACCAATTTCAGTTCGGCGGAACTGACAATTTGGATACGTGTCTGAATTTAGATACCCGTATCAAAACTATGATACCCGTATCTGAATTTGGATTTAAAAACAGCTGAAACAGGATATCAGCTGAAATGAATATTCATTAATGCATAGCGGTTTGTACCAAAGTCAATAACATTATCAACATCTGTCATGTAATTCTAACAAAGTTTTGGCCAAATTATTTTGCTTTCTGTGATCATGACACGTTTCGAAGCTTTTCCGCAGGAATTTGCACAGATGGAAATGACATTTTCACAGATACATTTGTCGTAGATGCAAGAAAGATTTTCTGCATGTACTTGCCAGTTTGCGCTTTTGATTTGTTACCTGCGCAACTACAGGTGTATCAGAATTCGGATACCCCTCAATATCCTTATTCTGATACAGGTATCTGAATTTTGGTACGTGGGTATCCAAATTCAGATACGTATCCGAATTGTGAGTTCCGCCGAACTGATTTAAGGTCCTTAATTCCGTATTAATGTGCACGAGTTTGGACCTACCTTTGCGAAGTTTTCAAGTTTCCCATTGTCTCTGTGGTATATAAACAGGCACAACAAATGGTCTTTGTTTTCAGTTTGCATGTAGGCATATAGTTACAAATATGAAGAAACACACTTTCCTGGAGTTGTCATACTATATGCTTAGATATGGTGGATTATTCAAGATGGAAACCAACAGAAAAAAAATGTTACATATTTAATATAAAAACTGTATCTTTATATCTTTTAATTGAAAAAAAAACACTTTTGTTTCATCGATATTATTTGATATTATGATGAAAATTCCAAATCATTTGCTTAATTATCATGTATCAAATGACTTCACATTTTAAGGTGACCTAAGTTGACTAAATACTTAAAACGCAATGTGTTTCGTTTCAAATAATGGCGGCTTCAAAACTCAACCAGCGGTTGACTGTCGGTTCTGGGCAGCTGGCTATTGTTTTTTTCCGGTTGAACCACCCAGATTCGGCAGGTAACCGCCGCACACGGCAACGCAAATAAATTCTCACTCAAAACTGCAAACGGGTTGCGGCATCGGACGACATGAAAACGCAATGGGAAGTTAAGCTTTTCTCATCTTGTTTTTCTTTGCCGCACTGTTGTTTGAAGCGGACATTTATTCATTTTGTAACAAAATTTCAAAATTTACTTCACAGAAAGTTAGAAAAGTTGTACAAATAGCTGTGATGTATTGCAAAATAAAGTTTTTAACCTATTCTCAAAGTTAAATTCACTATGGTTGCAATTTAGATACTTTAAAGCCTAAATTTTTGGTATTTTAAGTGAATTCAGATTTGTGCCAAAAAGAGGGCGCTATACATATTTCAAATTAATGATTATCCTTAATTATCGATTATGCTTTTTATGAATAGCGCCATCTATTTTGACATTACCATATAAAATGTCCCCATTTCTATAGGGTTCAAACAACAGTGAAGTGGTGTTGCGTTATGATATCGATTGATCAGAATTGCTCAAAATTCTTATCTACACATGCTTGGTACATTGCGTTTCCGTTTTCGTCGAATCTGAATTCTCCTTTAAAGTACCTGTAAACCAGGATACCTTTACTATATATATATATAAATGACATTACACGTATAATGAAACGAATAGATCGTCTTTAGTATATATTCATGATTATTACGCTTAATTTGTCTTAGCAACATAGATATCTTTAGGTTTATACGTCTCCTTGTGTATTTAAATGAATAGTAATTAGGCTATTACTCACTTTGATCAATCATGGCTGTTGTTTTCTACTGGTCGTTGGTGTTAATCGTGCAATTCTTTAATGATTACTGGGTTTATCGAATCTGAAAGAACAAACAATAAAGCTATTTTATTGCCCTGTTTTTTTTATTAATTGGATAGTTTACAATACCGTAATCATAATGAAAGAAAATAATTTTGGCAAAATATTTAAAAACTTTCCCGACAATTTATGCATTGCGAGGTTTATCACAAATTATATTTGTTTTGTTGCCAACAAGATCGATTGGTCCTTACTTGCGAGCGCGGGATGTCAACACTGGTGCAATATTTGCACGCAACTTAAACTTGGAAACTTAAGTGTTGACGTCAATTTTGGAATCAAGCGAAAATTCGCAAATGTTCTTAATATACGCTTGTTTTATGAAAGATCCTGGTGTCTTCTTATGGATGATAAGGCAAACATTGACTGGTCGTAATTTATAACCAACAATATGTAAGATTGCCCTGAAAAATTCCAAGTGTCCAAGTATTAATGTATTGAAGAAAATATTACCAATTTAATGTCCTTTATTCCGTATTATTGTGCACGAGTTTGGACCTAATTTTGCGAAGTTTTCAAGTTGCCAATTGTCTCTGTTGTATATAAGCAGGCACAAACATGATCTTTGTTTTAAGTTTTCATGTATAGTTACAAATATAAAGAAACATATTTTCCTGGAGTTGTCATATGCTTAGATATGGTGGATTTTTCAAGATGGAAACCAACAGAAAAAAAAAAAACATATTACATATTTAATATCAATACTGTATCTTTATATCTTTTAATTGAAAAAAAAAACTCTTTTGTTTCATCGATATTATATGATATTATGATGAATTTTCCAAATTATTTGCTTAATTATCATGTATCTAATGACTTCACATTTTAAGGTGACCTAAGTTGACTAAATACTTCAAACGCAATGTGTTTCGTTTCAAATAATGGCGGCTTCAAAACTCAACAACCGGTTGACTGCCGGTTCTGGGCGGCTGGCTATTGTTTTGTCCAGTTGAACCACCCATATTCGGCAGGTAACCGCCGGTTGAGTCTTGAAGTGACCCCTAAACTTCAAATACTTCAAATATTTCACCGCACACGGCAACGCAAATAAATTCTCACTCAAAACTGCAAACGGGTTGCGGCATCCGACGACATGAAAACGCAATGGAAAGTTAAGCTTTTCTCATCTTGGTTTTTTTTTTGCCGCTAGTGGTGTTGCGTTTTGATATCGATTGATCAGAATTGCTCAAAATGCTTATCTACACATGCTTGGAACATTGCGTTTCCGTTTTCGTCGAGTCTGAATTCTTCTTTAAAGTACCTGTAAACCAGGATACCTTTACTATATATATATAATTGACATTACACGTATAATGAAACGAATAGGTCGTCTTTAGTATATATTCATGATTATTACGCTTAATTTGTCTTAGCAACATCTATATCTTTAGGTTTATTCGTCTCTGTGTGTATTTAAATAATTAGTAATTAGGCTATTACTCACTTTTATCAATCATGGCTGTTGTTTTCTACTGGTCGTTGGTGTTAATCGTGCAATTCTTTAATGATTACTGGGTTTATCGAATCTGAAAGAACAAACAATAAAGCTATTTTTACTTATATGTGTCCCAACCGTAAAACATTTTATCATAGAATTAATTCTGAAATCTTATAATAATGTTTAGTAGGTTAATATCTTGCCAAAAAACAAACATTAACATATTCAATATTGAGTCAAATAAAACTCATTCAGTATTTTTTTTATATATCATCGATGATGCCGGTTTTACGTATTTGATTCGAATTTTTTCATAAAGTCATGAGAATATGTATTGTGTTGTCACTTATTTCAGCAAAACAAGTACATTTACCCAAATTTGAACGTCGTAAATGTCCTTTATATACATTTAAATATTATTCTAAAGTTTGTAAAAACAAATGTTTCAATTTAATCAAGTATACCTCCAGGTGTCCAAAAAACGGTTGCATGTAGAAAAAATGGGCGTTTCGAAAATATATAGCAGTTGCAGAACCCAAACTTTGCACAAATTATTATACATTCCTCTTCTAGATGCTTCAAAAATTTCATCACAACACAATTATCTTTTGAGTTATTGACAAATATAAATACCTGTGTCAAAAACGCATTTATTCAAAATTCAGCAAAATAGCGTGCTCGTCAGAATAACGAACCCAAACACAGAAGCTGAATAAATCATCTAAAGTAGTTATAAGATATTGCTTTCAGGATTTTAACAAGTAAAATGGTTCGACATTTTACCAAAGAAAAAAATAGTTGACTTTCCCGTAAATGTTGGGCCCCAACACGATTTTTGGACCTGATGGCCAAAATTACAAATTTTTGGTCCACAAATGACCTCAACATTATGTTCAGTATTAATCCGCTTTTTAAAATTATTATATACTTTTACGTTGCTGAGTTACAGAGCACAGACATTACTAAAAACAAAGGGTTGACAGGGCCCTTAACCAAGCCAAAATGTTTTATTAAAATACATTTTTGGCTTGTTCACATTTCATCACCGTCCTTCGTTTAAATGACGACACATATCTCTCCACAAATTGAACACAAAGTCAAGTTCACAAACTTCATCTGTCGGTGTCTACAAACACGTCTTTTAGCAATGAACTTAAATGTCATTTTAAACCGTCTACGCAAGTCAGTAAATTAAACATAATACACATTAGTGAAGCATTTCCAGGAGTATGATTCCCGACAATCACGGAGCTTGCTCCTTTGCATGGCTGCCACATCCTGCAGAACTCTAAATATTTTTTTTACCAAGCACCATCAGTAACGTCGACAGCACAGACAACGTAGACATTTCAAGTTTAGCAGGATATTATTGCAAAGAGAGAAATGCCAAGTACCGGGTAAATGTACAAATACGTTTTGCGTCAATCAAGTGTGAAATTTACATGTTTTGAAATAACTAGTTTCTTGTAATAATTTTCAAAATAACCATATCTAGATTGTTGTATTAGCAATTTGATGAATCTCCTTCGAGTTTTGTTACGACATTGTCAGACATAGGATGAATATATTCAAAAGCTGAAGCTGTAATTTTAGCCTTCAATATACGACTGGAGTCATTTGCAAATTAAATCTCTAGATTTATATACGATAATAGTATGCGGATTATTCCTTTGAGATGAAAAACTAATGTCATGTTCTGGAAGTTTTTGTAAATTATGCTTTGTACTAAAATGATATTTCTACTTATACAGAATTTGTAGATTTATACTTTATTGATTTCAACCCTCGTCTACCCAGGCTATTTTTTGTAACACGTCTGTAGATCTGTTTCGTCAATATGGGTTTTATTCCTACCTAACAATCACCAACCAACATCACCAAAACAAGGAGAATTTCAAGTTACAATAATTATATTCGCCTAAAGAAAACTTTTTTCACTTTTACGCGTTGTGTGCGCCGAGGTTAAAGTTCACACGCAACTCATGCAATTCTTGTGAGCTCGCGCGATTTGACTGTTCTATTGCTGTGTGTTTAATGATCGATTTGATTGGTTTGATGTTCACGCACGTTGCGTATGATTTATTTCAGAATACTGTAAGCTATATATGACCTTCCAGCCCGTATGAGCAGTAAATGCCAGAAACTTCATTTTGCGCTGTAGATGAAAATACATGTCAAGGTCATAATTTGCCGAAATTGATTTTTTGACAGATTCACAATCTTGTTGCATACTACAAGACACCAGCAAAGTTTCATTTCAATAAAATGATAGGAAATGTGAAATAAATTGGCATATTCTTAAGACAACCAACAGAAAATATAGGGCTCACTAATCTTTGAACGCGTTTATCTCAGTTATACATTTTACTCCCTGACTACCTTTGACGGACCATAACTTGACTTCTGGAAATCGTGTGAAGTTCATTAAGGTGTCATTTTAATCCTTAAAGCGTGGTCTTTGTAAATAATTAAAAAGGTGAAAATGACAAGAGCTGGCATTTACTGCTGGTTTGGGCTGGACGGTCCAATATTATTGGGGTAATCTAGTTGTTTGTCCACAATAATTAGTTCTAATGAAAGATATTTTTGTCAAACTGACTTTGAAAATAGACAACTAACATGTATAGTAAACAACACAGTTTAGTTTAACGGTATAAATCCCTTGAAAGAACGCAGACCTGTAATTTTATCGCACTAAGACATGAGAGCTAAGAGTAAAGAACCCCCTTGGGTGTTTTGCCATCTTAGTTTAAGTATAAGCTGCTATCAAAATACATACAAACTGAAGAAGAATTTGCTGGAAATTACTTGATATTTATGCATATTCATGCACTATTTCTGCCAAGAGAACTAGTATTCTTAAATCACACGTTAAAATGTTATAAATACTTGAAATTCAGTACCTGATTAGCATTTACGTCAAGATAGAGTTCGCAGGCTTCAACGAATCAGTCTCCAGAGTGATAAATAACATATATGAATTAACTTTGTATTTGCCCAGGTATCTGAGTGACAATACGTTGGGACATGTAAATCATAGCGATGTATTGAAAACCGACTTGAAAGCTGTGATGGACCTGGACCTAGTTTACATGTTTTCATATGCATTTTCCACCAACTTATATCAAATACGCTTGATTGCTACGAAATATTCATCTCCCTTTTCACCTTTACACAACTAAAGTGACATATGTAAAGACTCCAAAAAAGTATCCCATCACCTCAAAAATATGGCTCGTGTGCCCATATGGAACGTCGCAAATGTAAATTGAAGATATTGTGAACAAGCGCTGGAATTGTAGCTTTCATTTGACACCCTATTTTTAATTATTGACTGAGAAACATTGAAATTATTAACTTTTAAAATCCTCAAAGGCATTTCGAAAAAGTTGCTTTTTCATTTGCACTGTACAAACCAGTAACGCAAGAATGAGGATCAATATTAGTTCAGCGGAACTCACAATTCGGATACGTATGCCCGTATCTGAATTTGGATTAAACAGCTAAAACGGGATATCAGCTGAAATGAATATTCAGCTTCGCCGCGCACCATAGCGGTATGTACAAAAGACAATAACATTATCATCATCTGTCATCTAATTCTAACAAAGTATTGGCCAAATCATTATGCTTTCAGTGATCAGGACATGTTTCGAAGCTGTTCCGCTGGAATTGCACAGATGGAAATGACATTTTCACAGATACATTTATCGTAGATGCAAGAAAGATTTTCTATATGTACTTGCCAGCTTTCGCTATCAATTTGTTACCTGCGCAGCAACCATGACAACAGGCGTATCAGAATTCGGATACCCCTCCATGGGCGTGTGCAGGATTTTAGTGTGCGGGTGTTGAATAAACTTTGAGATAATAGAGCGTAGCGAGCGGAGCGAGCGGAGCGTCCTCACGGCTTGGGGTCCAGGGGCCCTCCATATCCTAATTCTGATATGGGTATCAGAATTTTGATACACGGGTATCCAAATTCAGATACGTATCCAAATAGTGAGTTCCGCCGAACTGATATTAGTTAGTGAGTTTAGTCACTGACGCGGGATTTCAAACGAATGCGACATTGGTGTCTAAGCATCATCCATTATTATCATCATTAATAATTGAAAAATTACATGAAACGAGAGAAACGACATGTAATTAGTAGGCATTACTAGTATTTAAGACTTGGCGCAAATACCATACGCATTAGAGGACGAATAACGTTGCGCCATGTGTTTAAGGCTAGTAATGCCTTCCAAATTGAATCAGGAGTTTTATATCGTTTTTCATCATGAATAAGATGAAAAAAATTATATCTTGATGGATGATGCTTAGAAACCCATGACGCATGCTTTTGAAAAAACAGCGCGCTTCAGTGATCAAACTCACTTAATATCTTAATGATCCTTAGTCTTGTACTGGTTTGTACAGTGCAAAAAAGGGAAATTAGCAGCTTTGGTTAGTACTCTGTATACAAAACAATAAGTGGAAAATTGAATTTACACACACGAGACGAAGGGTAAGAAGTTTTTAACTGCTGCTGTACACACCCATTGGTTTAATTGTTGTTTAATTTTTATTTTCTAAGCGATGCAATTAATACTTTCTCCTATTTTTTGATATTAGCATATTTGAGATTAAAATTACAATGAATACACAAATATGTGAAAAGCATAAGATCATCATATATCATGAGCTCTAAAATATCGACAAATTGTATCATCTATTAGCTAGCAGCTAGAAAATGAGAGAAAAGAGGTATTTTACGGAATATTTTATTATATACTTTTTTGAATTTAAAGAAAGCATTAAAAGTGATAAGAACAACTTCCTTTTTAATTGTTATCAAAAGGGTGTAACATTTCCTATTGTGTACGTCTACCAAAATTGAAAGTAAGTATTGTAGTTAACAAATTAATATTGAATTTAAATTTGCTATAGGCCAATTATGACAAAGGGATGACAATGCATCAATGATACCCTTTCTGACACGTTATTGATATACATAATTGATACAAGAGATAAATAGAAGTCAATATTATATCGGCGGTGCTGTTGATATAACTTGAGGTATACGGTATTCAAAAAGGCAATAATATAGTTAATTACAAGTTCTTTTATCAGGACCATTAGAAATAACAAATCTATATACAGCTTGTTCCAATATAAATGCAACGAGCAAATAAAAAATATTTAAAAATAGTTACCAAAAGATTAAATCATACTAATATATGTTTTTCAAAAAAAAGAGTAACTACTCTACAAGATGCTTTTAGTCCCGTTTTAATTTATCACTCCAGTCAAAAGATATGAAGAATTTAAGAAAGCCCTTTAAATCTACTTTGGCCCGATTTGTAAGTTAAAACTTTAAGCTAAAGAAATACACACTTGAAATGAAGAGAATTCTGCAACAAATTACAACACAATCAATCTAAACCAATCTTACCTGAACTGTACCTAACATTAATTGATAAATTTTAAGTTAATTTTTAACTTAAATAGGTCAAAATTTTCAATTAAAGTACGGATCTTCCTGATACTCTCATATTCCTTGAATATGTTTCTTCTGGTGTGATAATCGGGTAGTTTAGAATACAATTTCTACCAAGAGAGTCTAAAAAAGGGATTCTAATGAAATATGTTAACCAATAGTAAGTCTTTAACCGAAACCACGAAAGAAAACTGAAGACAATGGAGTTTAAGAACTCAAGTAAGTTAATGATTCATCTGGCCCGTCAAACCACACGCAAGAACCTGCTTAATATCAGCAGATCATCATTTAATTGAGTCAATATGTCATGAAATGGGTTTAAGGGATGCTTATCCTAATCATGTGATGTTTTTAGCAATTTCTATTCAACGTGTGTACAATGACGTCACCAGAGGTGAATCTTTACAGATTTACAAATCGGACCACCAAGATGTTTCGAATCTTTACAAAATGTGCAATAACTTTTGATTCAGAGATCCAAATTAAACAAAACAAAAATCCTGTAAAAGCCAATGGTCTACTCTATAATATAATTGTGACGTTTGCTCACCATTGTGCTCTGTTCTCTCAAAATAAAAGTTCAAAGTTCTTTGCGTTTTTATTGGGACACCATGTATGTTTGAATCATTTGCACCTATATTGACAAAATGTTTATTAAAATCATTTGCCAATTCAAAATCATATGAAGACGACGGAAGTGTTGATACAGCACATTTCTTATTTGGTAAAAGATCTTTAAGTGTACTCCACATTTTCTTTGTAACACCAGCATAATTATTTATTTCACTTGTATAATACTTTTTTTTTGCCTCTTTCAACATGCTTTGACCTTTATTTCTCAGATACTTATATTTAACTCAGTGATACTAAATAAAACCACTTAATGTTGGCAACATCGAAGTTAAGGTAGCGTTATTAAATCAACCTTTTTGGACTCCACACTGTTAAAACTGACCGTATTTGTAGTGAACCGTAAAAATACTAACCGTATTTGTTTATGATTCACCGTGATATTTACCAGGAATATACCGTAAAATGTATCTTTTTTTTACTGGGAAATCACCGTAAACAGCTATTTTTCACCGCAAACCGTAACATTTACGGTAAAAAAGGTACAAAGAATTTTGATACAGCTAGTAAAACCTACCAATCAATGCCAATAGTTTAACTTAATTTTGGTGAAAATTGCATTTTTTTACCCCCAAAATATTGAAATTGTGTACACAAATAGATTTTGTTAAACCTGTAAAGCAGACACGCAC